>JADIOY010000031.1:0-58810 GCA_018344475.1 Xiuguozyma silvatica | reverse complement strand
ATGAGTCTATCGAACAGATGCGCACGCTCCCAGGTCACTTCGCAGTGCTTCTGGCTAAGATCTTCTCGCCGTTCAGAACCATTGGATTTGTCTCCGACGGTACTCCATTTGCTGTCGGTACCCTCGGCCAGACCTTCTATATCGCTACCGTCGTTGGCCGGTCTTTCCAAATTTACGACGCCGCCACGCTGCACTTGCTCTTTGTTTCGAGCGTTCAGACTGGTCAGACTATAACCAGCATCACAGCACACCACCACTTTGTCTACTGCTCGTACGGATCCAAGATCGGCATCTTCAGAAGAGGCCGTTTGGAGAAGGAGTTGTCGCTGCCTTCGACCGACGCCGACAGTACCATTCTTAAGCTCTGCACGTTTGGTAACTACCTGATCGCTGCGACGGCTTCCAAGCTGCACATCTTTGAGCAGTCTGGTGCCGAGAAGCGGTACCCAACTGCATACTACACATCTGTGCCGATCAACTTTGAGTCGTTCGGTAACATCGTTGATCTCGTCCACATGCCAACGTATGTGAACAAGGTCGTCGTCGCCACGACGAAGAACCTGCTGGTCGTTAATATTAGAACTGCTAAGGTCGTTTACCACACCGACAAGCTCGACGACGAGTCGGCCATCACTTGCGTCCAACCTTCTCCAGCACTGGACATCCTCGCATTCGGTACAGACGGTGGTAACATCGGCGTGTTCAACATCAAGAAGGGTAAGACCCTCCAGGAGGTTTCCACCGGCTCGCACACCCCGGTGACATCGATCTCGTTCCGTACTGACGGCACCCCGCACGTGGTTGTGTCGCTCAGATCCGGTGACCTCTTCTTCTACGACCTCGAGAGACAGGCCAGAGTCCATATCCTGAGAGGTGCCCACAAGGAGGCATTTGGCGGATGCACCAAGGCCCTCTTCCTGAACGGCCAGCCAATCGTGGTTTCTACTGGTTCTGACAATACCCTGAAAGAGTTTGTGTTTGATCCAGTGCTCTCCACCACCAACACATCCGTTGTCGCTCCACCAAGACATCTGAGATCCCGTGGAGGTCATGCCGCTCCACCTTCTTCCATACTTTTCGCCGACAAGATGTCGCACTTCATCGACTCTGCTTCCAACGACCGCTCGCTCTGGATGTTCTCGCTTAGAAAGGATGCCCAGTCCCAGGAGATGTCCCAGAGACAGTCCAAGGTGCGTAACGGTAAACGTGTCGCCGGTCTCTCCTCTCAGTACAAGGACAAGTTCCCGCCGATCATTATGATGGCCGAGGAGAACGCCCGTGAGGGAGACTGGGACAACATGGTCACCGCACACCAGGATGAGACGTTCGCACGTACCTGGAACACTAGAAACAAACGTGTCGGCTCTCATGAGCTCGCCACCATCGACGGTGGTATCGTCAAGTGTGTTGCGATGACCCAGTGCGGTAACTTTGCGCTCGTCGGTTCCTCGAAGGGAGGTATCGGTGTGTACAACATTCAGAGTGGTCAGCTCAGAAAACTCTACCGTTTGCACAAAAAGGGATGCACTGGTGTTGCCGTTGACGCAATGAACAGAAAGATGGTCTCTGCCGGTCTGGACGGTGTCGTTGGCTTTTACGACTTCTCCGAGTCCAAGTACCTGGGCAAGCTCCAGCTGGAGGCTCCGGTGACCCAGATTGTTTTCCACAGAGGTTCCAACCTGATTGCACTTGCACTCGATGACCTTTCCATTGTCATCGTCGATGCCATCACTCAGAGAGTTGTCAGACAGCTCTTTGGACACAGTAACAGAATCACCGCCATGGACTTTACTCCTGATGGACGTTGGCTTGTCTCGGCATCGTTGGATGCTACTATCAGAACCTGGGACCTGCCAACTGGAGGATGCATTGATGGCATTAAGGTTGGTGATGTCGCCACCTGCCTCAAAATTTCCCCACACGGTGACTACATGGCCACTGCACATGTGAGCTCCGTTGGAATCTCTCTTTGGACTAACAAGTCGCAGTTCCATCCCGTCTCCACTAAGAGCATTGAGTCTGAGGCTGAGTTTGCCGATGTCACGCTTCCAAACGTCAGCGGCGATGGTGGTTCCTCGATGCTGGATGGCGCATTCGCCAAGCCAGAGATCGAGAGCATTGATGGCCAGTACATCTCCCCAGACCAGCTCGAGTCGTCGTTGGTGACCCTCTCTCACTGTTCAAGAAACAAGTTCAACACTCTGTTGCACCTGGACACAATTAGAGAGAGAAACAAGCCTACGGAGGCACCAAAGAAGCCTACATCCGCTCCTTTCTTCATGGACCTGCAAGGATCAGCCGTTGGAGACAGAGCAAAGGAGGCCGAAGAGGGAACTTTGGACGAGACCGCTGACTCTGAGGAGAACGGCGATGATACTCGTCTCCTTGGGCTTAAGGACACAGACCAGAAGTTCGAGTCTGACTTTACTAGACTTCTTAGAGAGTGTGCCCAGTCGAACGAGGACTACACACTGTTTATTAATTACCTGGTGGACATGTCGCCTGCCACCACCGACCTCGAGGTCCGCTCGTTGTCCACTACGGCTCCATACACAGAGCTCATCTGGTTCCTGCATGCTCTCACCTTCGGCTTCCAGCAGAACAAGAACTTTGAGTTGCTTACTGCCGTGCAGTCGATGTTCATGAGACTGCATGGAGATATTCTCTACCAGGTTCAGCACGAAGAGGAGGACGAGGATAATGCTGACTCTGTCATCGAGGCCCTAAACGAGCTTAACCTTACGGACACTGCATCCAATGACAAACTTGACGACCTGGTCAAGTACTGCTCCTGCGTCGTGAACTTTGTGTCGTCCGCTTAGAACTCCTCCCTCCCCCCCTGTATTATTAACCAAAAATAGCATTAATCTAGATCTAACACTTTTTCCTCAATTGCTGTTGTTCATTGAACAGCCGTAGTGCATCACCATGTCGCCGGGAGTCACACTCAGTATGGAACCAGCGGTGAACGGTTTGCGGCAGACTGGACACCGAGACCTGCTCGTGAGTCTAAAGTACTGCTTTTGCACCTCCAGCTTTTCGTTCTTCGCATCGATCAACTTCTCCTTGAGAAGCTCGCTCTCCATCGATGTGTCCAGAACGTTGGTGTTAAGTTGACGGAGGTTGAGGTCGAGGAACGGTGTAAGCACCCTCAGAGGTAGCGTGTCGGGCAGTCTCTGTGTAATGACGACTGGATCCAAAAAATTCAATCTCGAGTCATCAAGGATCCGCATGACTTCATCCCAATTGCCCTTAGACATGTACATGTCAAGGAGATGGTACACCAGATTAGTGCCCTCATCTGGATCCTGCTTACGCACTTCGAGGCAGTACGTAATGGCACCTCTCGTATCCTTGAGATCGTTGAGGTAAACATCTATGGCCTCTTGGTCGCGTCCAAGTCGACGCAGAGGGTCTATTCCCAGCTTGAGACTGTTTACCCGGTCTTTTTCTCTCAGTGTCTTCAACTTCGTGAGAGCAGCCTTTGCATTATAGTTTCCAAGCTGGTAGAGCCTCTCTATCTTGGCGTAGTTTTCTCCAAGATCTCCGTCAAAGTAGAGGGAGAGTAAAGTATCCACAAACTTCACATCATGGTTGTTCATATCGAAGATGACGTACTGGAGGTACTCAATTTCAAGATCCGTCCACTTGTGGTCACGAGTGTAGTCCAAGACCTTAGACTTGTCCAGTCCCTCTGATTCAGGCGAGTTGTTCATGAAAATTATCTTGAAGTATCCAGAGTCGAGCTCAATGAGCTTGGTAGAGTACTTCAGAATAAGGTTGATGTTGTCGTTACCGAGCTTCTGGAGGTAGCGCACCATATACTCGGCATTGAACAGCTGCGAAAGGGAGCCTTCACCAGAGGGAACTGAGTCCTCGAAGCAGAGAGAGTCGAGTAAGTGGAGAGCCTTCTCGTGAGCGCGTCTGATGTAATAGAAGTCGATCAGCTCGCTGTACATCTTCATGTTCATGCACTCCTTCTCGATGAGGTCAAAGTCGCAGTAATTTGGAATCCGCAGGAACGGTCCGATCATACGTGGGTTGGTCAGGATGTAGCACTTGAAAAGGTTGTCATCGATGAGCTTCAGTGAATCCCTAGGTGTGAAATTGGGGTCACTCTGCATCTCCTCGTAAAGAGAAAGCGAGATCATGTAGCCATGCCACTCAAACTCAGGATGGCTTGGATCAAGTAATCTGGTCAGTTTCCGGCGCGTATCCGTCAGATATGTGATCAGTTCGTTGATCTCATGCTCGTCGGTTCTATTGATAGGCTTTGCACGTTGAGCTTTCTTCTTCGGCGAAGGTGGGGTACTCGATTGGCTCTCGCCTTGTGACTGGGCTTTTCTAGGGGATGCTGGTGCAGACCTCGAGAAAGTGCTCGAGCCACCGTTATCAGCAGGAAGTGAACCGCTGTGTGGGATCTCCCTGGTGAAGTCGTCTATATTAGTGTCCGACAGCACGGTTGTCAGACTCTCAGGGAGATTGGAAAGTACTGTCTGAGGTGGCGCAAGGAACTCGATGAAAAGATGCATGGCCTGGTCAAAGCTACCGTTGCGGAGCTGTGCACGGGCGTTCTCCATCTGGAGCTGGCGCAGCTTCATGAACTTGAGCTGTCGTGGTGGGTGAGAATGACCAGTCTCCGGGCTTCCAGCTGCGAGTTCTTCTGAATCGTCAAGAATTGCCGGGTTCAGCTTCTCGAGCAGATCGATGGCGTTGTTGTAGTCGCCGATTTGCTCGAACTGTTTAAGCTGATAGTTGAAGTCAGTCTTGATGAACTTGTAGATACCACCTTCAGTGACAAGAAGGAGATTCTTGGAGTTGGCCTGTATCTTGATCGAGGACCCGAGCTTCTTCGGGTCAGAGACGATCAGCCTCTGAACAATGCTGTAGTTTTCGAGGTTGCGGACCTCAATGGCGTTTCCGTAGAGGGCAAAGATGTAAGGAAACCAGTAGCTGAGGCCGATGAGTTTCCGCTGGCTGCTGTTGCCATTTGTCACGGCAGAAGTGGCCGGGACGGTCATTGGGTTCTTAAAGTCGGTTCTGTGGCAGGTATGGTGAGATATCGGTTCGAGGTCGGAGTTGAGCTTGATCAGCATGTTGTCCCTGAGAATGACCAATTGGCGGTCGTTCGTTGTCTTGAAGGCCTCGACGAGGGTCTCCGTCGAGCCGAAGAAGAAGGACGACCTCGAGGGAGCCGGGAAGGTGAGTCCCTGTGGGTTCTTGGCAGCGTCGAGGAACTGGATCTCCAAGGGTGTGGTCATTCCGTTCGAGACGTTCATCTTGACGAGGTCGCCGCCTTCAAAGGACACCAGCAGCGTGTCGCTGTTGAGGAACTCGAGCAACGAGGGCCTGTCTTGCAGCTTGTACTCGAATTTGGTGTCGTATTCGCGATACCGCCAACGCAGGATAACGATGTATCTCTTGGAGGACATGCACAGGAACTGGCAGTTGGACTTGTGCACTGTGAACGGGTCGCCGCCGCCGGGACCGATGGCCGAGCCTTGCATTCCTCCAGGGTAGTGGCCTGGCGAAGGTGCTGTCGGGTACCTCACGCGCGCGAGAGAGATCGAGTCGTCGTCGAGGCTGTTGTCGTACTCGCTGTCCTCCTCGTTCATGTCGCCCATCTGGAGGCCGTCGTCGTTTTTAGGCGGGTTAACGTCCGACCACGTCTTGATCAGGTTAAACTTGAACTCCTCGAACCGGTCGACGAGCCTGATGTCGTGCTGGACGGACACCGAGTAGATCTCGACCGCCTTATTGATGAGCAGCACGATGTAGTTGAGGTACTCCAGGAAGGCGATCTGCGTGGCGGGCGCCTCCAATTGGTACGTGTTGACGAGCGTGGCCTCCTCTGCCTCTATCTTGGTGGCGTCAAAGGTCGAGTACTCGCCCGAATGTGTCGGAAGGCCGCCTCCTTCCCCCTTGGCGATCTCGGTCTTTGCCGGGAGCTGGTAGAGCAGCAGCCGGCCGTCCGAGAGCGCCACGTACAATTGGTTGTCCGGCGAGAGCCCCGTAGCGGTGATTTTGAGCCCGGACTTGAGGTCGCTGATCTTCAGCGACGACGCTGGTACCGTAGCCTCGATCATCTATATGTATAGACTGTGGCTAGAGTGGGGGGTAGGGGGGGGGGGAATTTTTAGGCAGGGAAATTCAAGGGGCCTTTAAAAGATAAAGGCAGAGAAGAGAGGCGAGGCCCTAAGTAAATTCTGGCCTAAAGTGAGCACCAAATGACGGACGAGGCGCTGCAGAAACAGTTTCAGCAGACGCACCAGACGAAGAAGGACAACTCGCAGCTGACTGTCAGGTACAAGCGATACCTGGAGCGGACGCTGGGAGTGTTGTCGACGCCAACGCATGCCCCAGACCCGTCACAGCCGGAAAGTAGTGCCCCTAAATCGTTAGAGACTCCGTTGAGCGCCAAAGTCGAGGTCATCTACGCCAACGAGGACCAGCTGCAGCGGCAGCGCGGCGAGATTGAGCAGCGGCTGAAGGATATGGACGCTACGAGCAAAGAGTTGAACAACCGTCTCGAGCACACGCGGCAGAAGATGGCCCAGCACAAAGTGATCAAGGTCTCGCCGAGGGGCGAGATCGAGGACGTTATGCAGCGGCGTGCCGAGACGCTCGACCAGCGGATTCGGATCCTAGAGAACACGATGCGTGCCGTTGAACGAGACGGCAGCCGGCCGGCGGTGGCCAAGAGAAGGGGTCTATTTGGATAGTCTGCGTGGTTTGTGTACAGTATATTAGATGTAATTGTGGAGGTACGGCCCGTAGGGGTGGTTTGTGCGTAGAAGAGGTTGAGGATGAGGATGCCCGACGAAGCGAAGTTGGTCAAGCAAGAATGGTCCGTTGGGTAGGGACGACTGCAAAGATGTGTGCAATGCACGGCGTTGTGGTCTGTGGTCTGCAGACGTCTTCTGTTGTCTTGCCGATCAGGTCAGTTTGCGAGCCGATCCAACTGGCTCATGTTGGCCAACTTGTTCAGATAGTGGACTCTGGCGTCGGCGCCATGTCCGTCGGCTTCGCCGGTCCGTTCCTAGTTGTACCCGCGGCGGCTTGGGGCCCTGGCGCTGTCCATCAGCCTGTCCCAGTCCCAGCCAAACTCGAGCACCTTCATCAGGTCCTTCAGGTTCATCGGCTTCTTGAGCGTCCGGTTGTGCACAACGAGATTCCGGTAGACGATCGGGTAGTCCCGGGGCATCACGTGGTTGCGCAGGTCCTGGCTCTGCTGGCGCTTCATCAGACGGACCTGGCCCTGCATCGTCTTGTTATCAGCAGACGGCGTCAGCCACACCCGGTTCTGCTCCTCCCACAGCAGGTCGCCGCCGATGAACGGCTCCTGGCTGTCCGCCGACGACGAAACGATGTCCGACGACCGGTAGCCGCTCGTCGTCGTCATCTCGTCCATCGACAGCTTGTCCTCGAGGTTCGGCGTGCCCTTCGACGGCGAGCCGGCCTCTTCTGCCTCCAGCACAACCCGCTCGTCGTGCTCATCCTGCGCCGTCTGGCGCCCTGCCTCGCACCCCGCATCGCGCCCCGCATCAATGCCCTTGCCTCCACTCTTAGCAATCGGCAGGTGGTCTTCTCCGTTCGCAGCAGGCGTCGCAGCCTTGCCGTGGTCGCACCGGCACTCGCCCGGCTTGCAGCTGCAGTTGGCACCTCCACAGGCGGCTCTACTGCCTCCGTTAAGTTCCTGCCTCGTGGCACTGGTCTCTTCGAGGTCAAACAGCTCGTCGGTGATCTCGTCCGAATCCAGACAAGCCTCACTAAGGAACCGCAGCCGTGTGACCATCCTGGACCATCCCAGCCACATTTTCATCACCAGCTTCCGCATGCCGGCCGGCTCACTCGTGGTGCAGTCCCGGTTCGATGTGCTGATACGGCTCGCCGTTGCAGTACTCATTTATAATTTGCTCTCAAGGGGAAGAAGGTGTATTACCTAAAAGCACTAGACTTTTCCTAAGGCCTACACCTTCTTTTTTTTTGGCCAGAATGACGGAAAAAGCGCAGCGCAGCGATAAACTGTGGAGAAATGTGCCTCACTCGCAAACACACCGGTAACTTGCTTTTTTTTTTTTGATGGCCGCCCCGGGGGGACCCTGATTAGGCCGAAAGCAGCGATCTTTTTACAGTATGTATATTTCTAGTTTACACAGCCTTGTTTGACTCGTCGTTGGCCGCCTGGGCCTCTTCTGTAGTATCGTCCTCGGCAGCTGCCGAGTCTGTTGCAACGGACCCTTTCGCCGCTTCCGCCGTCTCTTTCGCCGCTTCCGCCGTCTCTTTCACCGCTTCCACCGTCTCCTCCACCGTCTCCACCGTCTCCTCCACCTTCTCCTCAACCTCTTCGGCCTTCTCGTCAACGGCCTCCTGCGCCTCCTTCACCTTCATCTGCTCCTTCCAGAAGTTCGGGTCTGCGACCCACCGGCCCAGCTCGGACTCCTTCGGCGCTGGAAGCACCGGGTCCTTCTGGTGGGCTACCTTGTGGCAGATCTCTAGCCTGTCATTCAGGATCCGCTTTCTAAAGGATCCGCGTCTCGCCACGCCACTGTAGTAGGCGCCTTGCCCCAGCTTGCACCACTTCACTCCGTATATCGCAATCGACACGCCGTCGTGGTTCTTCCAGCTGCGAGAGTTGTAGTTGTTCCGGTAGCATCCCTGGTACTCGGTGAGTCTGGGCAGGATCACCAGTGTGACAACGAGGTCCGCCGGGCCTTCCTCTCCCAGCTCGGCGTTCTCAACGTTGTGCAGGTTGTCCGGGTTGCCCGGGGTGATCGCACCAGTGTAGCTCGTGAACTGGTACTCCTCGGAGTCCTTGTCGGCAACGAGGTCCTTCTCCTGCTCACGGCGCTGTTTCCGCGTGACCCGTCTCGCCTTGCGCTTCGTCGGGTCGTTCGAGTTCAGGATGCCGCAGTGGTACAGCATTGCGACAATGTCCGAGTCGTCCGTGTACACGTCGGTTCCCCAGATGCGTTTGTCGTAGACGTTCGTGTTCTGGAAGAGGGCCTCGTACGGCACGTAGACGTCGATCGTGCTGTTGACGTAGTTCGAGATCAGGCCAGGCAGCAGCTCGATGCGCTTGCTCTGGTGCACGCCAAACATCTCGCGCTCCTTCTGCACGGCCCGGTAGTTCTTGATGTCCGACTCGATGCGTGCCAGATCTTCCTTTTGCACGTTCTGCAGGTTCCGCACCAGCCCGTCGTAGGTCGGGTACTCCTGGTACACGACGGAGCAGAGGTTGTGGCGGCGCTCGACCTTGGCGGCCTCCGTGAGCACATCGGAGGACTTGACGCTCTTGCGGCCCTTCTCGAAGGGCCCACTGGCGTGTTGCAGAGCTGGAGCAGGTGCAGGTTCAGACGCAGACGCAGACGCAGACGCAGGCGCAGAAACTACCTGATCATTAACTCCTCCGTTGTTTACCGCTGGGACGCTGGTGGCCCCGATCGTTTGGTCACCCCTATCCATCGTCGTCTCCAAGATCGTCGACTCGTTCATCGTCTTGGTAGCGTTCGGGTCGGCGATCGTCGTCTCGTTGCCGATCGTCGTCTCGTTGCCGACGACGGGCGCCTCACTCTGGCCCGGGTTGTGCACGTACACCTTGTGGTGGTGGTGGTCGCCGTGGGGCTCGTGGACGATGTGGATGTGGCCACCGTCCTTGAGCTGTGACTGCGCCTCCTTGATCTTCTCCTCGAGGTCATCGCCGTGGTGGTGGTGGTGGTGCGGCGAGTTGTTCTGCTGGGGCTGTGACGACGGGTCCTGCTGGGTGCCGAGGGACGCCTGCCGCGCCACCGGCGACTGTTGCACCGGCTGAGAAGGTTGCTCGGACTGCTCGATGCCGCTCGTCAGCGACGAGATTGACGGCAACTTGATTCCGTCGGGCAGTTGGCCCGGCAATGGGCCGCCTTGGACTTGCTGTTGTGAAGGGCCGTCAGCAGAGGCCGAGCGGGTGATTCCAGGGAAAGTGGCCGGAAATCCGGGAGCTGAGGCCGGCTGCTGGTGCTCGATGGCGCTTTGGTCGGGCCTGCCGAGCCGGTCCGACAGAAACGAGATCGGCGGCAGTTTAACTGGAGGGTTGTTGCTCATGCGGTGTCTCCGTATAGAGGGGGGAAGAGGGGGAAGAATTTAAAGGTTCGAAATGTGCGCGCGACACTTGAAAAGTTGTGCAGTGAGCAGTGGGCAGGGATGCATGGGGAGGATGAAGAGTTGGAGGGAATTGATTCGATGAGAATGCCTGAGGTCATTTAGAACAAGTTGTGTCGAGATGTACTGATGGGCATGTGTGAGATTCCTGTGAGATTCCTGTGAGATTGTTATGGGATGTTTGGTGGCGGTGTCTATGATATATTGTGAGATTTCCGGTCTTTTTTGAAAGATCTCTATTTCGGAGGTATTGCTGGGTAATACGGACGGCCATCAATACATATATAGAGCGACAGTGTGAGTTACCAGTCAGTATGGACTGTATTGTCAGTATGTCGGTGCAGTCAGTGCAGTCGGTGCGTCATTGCAGACAGTAGTAGTTTCCAGTTCCCCATGTCCATCCCTGGCGAGTCCCTCAGGGGTAAGCTCGGCAGCCGAGAATTTTATTCGCTGCGGCTCTGCGCACGGCTGCACAGCCCCATTCTTTCCCCATCCGGCAATAGGCGGCTTCGAGCAGAGCGATCCGTCATCTGCATCATCTGCGACCAAATTACGCACTAGCCAGACGATGCAATTGCGACGAGTGCGCACTGTGCGCGAAGATAAAGTGGCGGAGTTCGACATGGTGACATTCTTCAAAGTGCCACCGCCCGACAAGATCTCGGACGTGGTGATCAAGATGCCCAGCCCTGCAGAGGCCCCCTTCTATAACACTAGGACGTACTACGACGGGCCGCCGAACTTCGAGCAGGTGCCCGCAAAACAGTACCAGTTTAACCGGCAGGTGTTCAAGTACTCGAGTGCAGCTTACCTGTTCAGCGGGTCGCTTGAGCTGTACGAGGTGACCGACCACGGGGTGCTCGATGACTGCGACGCTGCCGCCAAGGATGGTTACCGGCTCAAGGTGTGCATCCGGACGTTCGCTGGTGAGCCTTGGGGAGTTGTGTGGTACGACTACCTGTACTACAACGAGCGAGTCCACTCGGGTGTGCCCGGCTCACCGGAGGCTTTTGAAAAACGCCAGGTCGTCGACCCGCTGCGCAACAACGGCCTCTTTACGACGATCGAGGCGGTCTCCAAGGACAAGTACATCCTGTTCGTGGACCACCCACAGGACAGCACGAAGAAGGTTGCCATCGGCATGGAGCTGTACCCGGCGGACAAGGAGCGGTTTGAAGGCGCGATCGCCGAGTACGAGCAGTCGCTCCAGAGCCTGGAGCGGTCGCGGCACGCTACCTACACAGTGGAGCGGCCGCTCAGTGGGTACGACATCTCGAGCGAGGATCTGCCCGGAGCGCTCGCGGAGACCCGTTCGGGGACCCGGTCGGGGACGATATGGTCGTCGGCGTTCGAGTCTCCTACTCCAGAGGACCTCGACCTCGCCAGCGATACAGACGACATAGACGACACCGAGGACACGCCGGAGCCGCTCGAGCGGCTCGACCTAGACATTACAGCGCACGGTTAGAACAGAATTATGACATTATGTATGTACAAGTACAGTGAAAGCTTTCAGCAGCTTACTCATCCCTCTCCCACAGATCCTTGCGCTGCTCTCTCCAGCGGCGGGCCTGCTTGGTTCTGGCGCTCCAGCGCTTCACCACACGCTTCTGCTGGCGCAACTCCTTGGCGAACTTCTCGGCGTTCTTTGTTGTGGCCATGTTGATGAAGTAGTCGCTCACTGGGAACTTCTTCTTCATCTCTCTTCTGCTGGCTCCGGCGTCTCTCATCTGCTGCAGCTCAGCCACCTGCTCGGCGCTCATCTTGTAGCCGGAGGGACGCTTGTCCGTGAATATAACCGGCATGTACTGGATCGTGTCCTTGATGACATCTTCCTCGGGGTAGTACTCGGCGCTGGTCTTGCGGACGTCAGAGTCTGGAAGGAAGGCCTTGGGAGTGATCTCTGGGTTCATCGGCGACGGCGAGGGGTGGTAGAACAGCCCGTCGGGCAGGTTCTCCCTCAGGTTGAATGCACTAGATTTGGCGTTGTACTTGTTGGGAGTCGAGGCCAGCTTGGGGAGCGACGACTTGGCCCGCACCATCTTTGGGACGGCGCTCTTGATGGTTCCGAACATGCTTGTGGTCAACTTTACAGGTGAAATATTTTTCACCTCGAGTAGTGGTGGGGCGTCTGGTGTAGGGGTGCAGGTGAGAAAAAAAAAAAACGAGTCGAGTCTGACCGCTCAATTACCAGACGCGGCCGCTCTCTCTCAATTCTCAGTCCCCGTCCCCGTCCTCCTCCCTCACGCAAAAAAACTTTTCCTAAAGAATCTGACCATTGAAAGGCCGATGTTATTTAAGCTTAAATCTCAGCTGCCCAGGCACCACTTTATTTATTACCGTCTCTATTTATTTGGCACCTATTTATTATACCATGTATATCACAGCCGCCGGCAGAAACACCATCTCCCGCTCGATCTTCTCCACGACCTTCTTCGTCGCCTTCTCGCTCGTCGCCGCCAACTCTCTCGTCCCATGCCCGGTCGACAGAAGCGTCGCTAACGAGGAGAAGCAGAAGGAGCTCAGAGAGAAGGTCAGAGAGGCAGAGCAGAGAAAGTGAGCCACCGGTAACGGAAGAGCGCTAGCACACACGATGATACTCTCGATGAGGTCAGATGGGATCGATCCGATACCATTCTAACACCTCTCCTCCATTCCATACTCACCCCATTTTACCTACCCCGAGTTTTTTCAGCCGGCCGGGCACGGAAGGCCGGCCTTAGCACTCTGCGGGGCCTATATTATTACACTATACCCGTCCAGGCGAGGGCCTGCGACGCACGAACTACACAATAGTGGTGGAACACACTCTACGCTGGCCGTCGGGAAGCTCCCCCGACGGCTGGTTTGGGCGTGATTCACCCACCCACCACACGAAACTTACTATGTATCTTACATTACGGCCTTTTCTAATGTATGGCTTTTCATAGGTTATAAAATTTGCTAGCCAGTTTGGCGCAACTTATTTACTGCCGCGGCACAGCACCTCTGTAATTATTATCCGACCTGGCTTCCGCCCATCGACTCGTCGATTCATTTCTGTTTATTCTCTCGCTTTAAATTCCAGCAAATTTCTCCCCCTTTTCTACCTGTCATTTCTTTCCATAATCCTCTTCTCATGGTCTCTTCGGACGACGAGTACGATCCGGTCGCGGCCGAAATGCCGCCCCAGAAGAAGCAGAAGAAGAGTGTAGCATTTGCCGATGAGATCGCCCTGACGATCGAAGCCGAGCAGCCCCAGGCCACCCCTGAAATTGACCCCGAGGACAAACCTACTGACAAGGCAGAAGAGCCTGACAGCGAGCCCCAGGAGTCTTCAGAGGAGCCACAGAGGCCTTCAGAAGAGCCCGAGGAGGCTTCAGACAACCTCGAAAAGTCTTCAGACAAACCCCAGGTAGACGCTGCCGACCCTATCGAGCAGCAGCTTGCAGAAGCCGAGGCACGCGCCGAGAAGGAGTCGAAGGAGGCGGAGCCGAAAGAGGCGGAGTCTAAGGAGCAGCCAGCCTCTAAGGAGGAGCCAGAATCTAAGGAGGAGCCAGCCTCTAAGGAGAATACCGACGACCCAGACCCTGTAGACACCTCTGACGAAGTCAACGTCCCTCTCTTCAACGCAGTCATGCAGTTCTTCCTTGAGGGTCCGCTCATGCAGCAGCCTGAGTTCATCGAACTCCAGCCTGCCGACAAGGAGTACGTTGTCCTCAAGGCATACAACGACAGCAACGGCACCGACGTTAAGGTCAAGCTCAACTTCGGCGCAACTACCTCGTACAACAAGTCGCACATGAAGGCCAACGAGCAGTACTACCCGGAGGTCCCGATCAACCCGTTCTGCCTCCGCCCCGACATCACCATCAAAGCTTCCGAGAAGGAGCAGCGTGAGTGGGACGAGTACAACTCTGCCGACGACTCTCTTGCCAGCGGTAGAGGTGACAACTACCCGCCAGGCTCGCGTCTGTTCATCGGCAACCTTGCCGTGAACAGTCTGAGCAAGGAGGACGTCTACCGCATCTTCCGTGCCTACGGCGATATCAAGCAGGTTAACCTCAAGCAGGGCTTCGGGTTCATCCAGTACGGCACCTGCGAAGAATGTGAACGCGCCATCAAGGGCGAGCAGAACGTGCCCCTTCACAACAAGATGATGCACTTGGAGGTTTCGAAGCACCAGGTACAGCGTGCCCTAGAGAAGGAGAACTCCGTCGCATCGCTTCCGAAGAACGCCTCCCGGCTCCGTAACAGATCCCCTTCCCCACGGCGCAGCTCCTCTGACAATGACAGCGTGCGTTCGCGTTCGCCTCTCAGAAGCACCGTCCCTGAGGCTAAGATCATCCTCACCACCTCTGCGTCGCCTGAATTCAACGAGAAGGTCGTTGGCCGGTTCAAGAGCGAAGGCGTCGCCGTTCAGTCGGTGACTTCTGAAGAGGATGTTGACAATGTTCCCCAGGAGGAGATCAACGATGCTGCTTACGACGGCGTTCTGGCTGTCATTCTCACCAACGCCGACGACAAGGTCAACGTGATGCTCTTTGAGAAGGATAGCGAAGGCGGAATCAAGTTCGACGAGTACGCCGACCTCGCCCTAAGACCTGCCACTGACCTCGTCGTGTCTGCCAAGGCGAAGCGTCACGGGAACTCCCGCTCTGGATCCACATCTACACCGGCCTCGCGTGGCCGTCGCGAACGTATGTCACCGCCACCTGCCAGCCTTCCAACTGCACCTAGAGGCAGGGGCATGCCAAGCAGACGCATGCCACGTGAGCCGCAGGCCATTGCCAATGCTCGCGCTTCAACCGGAAGTTCCCGGAAGGACCGCCGCAAAAAGTACCCGCAGCCTTACTACCCATCTCAGGACACCCAGGCGCCACCGCCTGCTTCCCAACCCTACGCCGTCTACAACTCCCAGTTGCAGGCAGCTCCAGCTCCACCACCGGGCTCTCACCAGCCTTACGGTACCCAGATGGCCTTCCGTCCGCCTCAATCCTTCGGTGGCCAAGGATACCCACAACAGGCCCAAACGTATGGCCAACCGTACGGTCAACAACAGAACCCAAACACACAGACCATGTTGAGCCTCGTCCAACAACTGCAACAGAACAACGCCAACCAGCAACAGCTCATGAGTGTCCTGCAGCAGTTCCAGGGTGCGCAATCTGCGCCTGGATCAGCGGGCTCTCAGCAGTCGTATCAAATGCAGCAACCGACACAGCTCCCTCAGCAGCCTCCGCAGATGCCGCAAGCCTCCTCGACCAACAACGCAAGTATGCTTTCAAACTTGCTTGGTCAACTGCAATCCTCGAACCCTGGTCGGAACCTGCCTCCGCCTGGCAGTTCCAGTAACGCCGCCAACAGTCATAGTAACGACTCGCAAGATCAAACTGGTGATCTTTTCGAGACCTTGGCCAGACTCAAGAACAATATGTGATCCTGCATTAAATGATCATTGTAAAGCATCCCCCTTTTCTCCGAACCGAACCTTAAAAAAAACAATCCTACAAATTTCCTGATCCGGCCGGATCACCTCTCTTCTGGCCATAGGACTTTTGACGCTGTTCTGCTAGTAGAGTAATATAAATTCGACGCGTACCGCACCCACTGCCATGGTGAAAACTCATACCTACCGCTTCCGAACCATGTGCCTTACCTCACCGCTCATCACCGCTTTTAACGAACTCCAGCAGTCTTTCACTGTCAGCTCTGCCCAGCTTGCCCACCTTGCGGACGTCTTTGAGTCCGAAATGGATCGTGGCCTCGCCGGCAAGAAGGACTCGATCCCAATGAACCCAACCTGGGTCACCCGCTTCCCCACAGGAAACGAGACTGGCACATTTCTGTCGATCGATATGGGAGGAACCAACCTCCGTGTCTGCGTTGTAAAACTTCTAGGCAACTCTGAATTTGAGTTCTCCCACCTCAAGTACATGCTTCCAGGAGAAATCCGCACCGGCAGTGCCATCACCCTGTTCGATTTTATTGCATCCTGCCTCGAGTCTTTCTTGAAGGATGGCTTCTGCGGACCACTTGACTCGACCAGAACGATCCCCCTGGGCTTCACCTTCTCCTTCCCAGCTACCCAGAGCCGGATCGATGAGGGAATCCTCCAGACATGGACTAAGGGCTTCGATGTCGCCAACGTCGAAGGCCACGACGTCGTCCCAATGCTTCAGAGAGCAATTGACGCTTTAAAGCTTCCAATCAAGGTCACCGCCCTCATCAACGACACCACGGGCACTCTAGTTGCCTCCAAGTACTCTCGCCCAGACACCAAAATGGGCCTGATCTTCGGCACCGGCGTCAATGGAGCCTACTACGACTGGGCCGCCGACGTTCCAAAGCTTGGAATGGAACACTCTACAGCCCCAATGGCTATTAACACCGAGTACGGCGCCTTTGATAACGCCCAGAAATACCTGCCACGGACCAAATATGATGAGATCATCGACAGAGAGTCTCCTCGCCCTGGGCAGCAGACTTACGAGAAACTTGTGGCCGGTTACTACATGGGAGAAATTTTGAGAGTGATTCTTGTTGACCTCTACGAGCAGGGCCTTCTATTTGCAGGCCAGAATGTCACCGGGCTCTACCAAAAGTTCATCCTGGACACCTCGTTCCCAGCTCAGGTTGAAGAAGACGACTTCTCTGACCTGCGGATCATCAACAGACTGATGACCGAGTCGTTTGAAATGAAGACCTCATTGGTTGAACGCGAGATGATTCAAAATATCTGCCGTCTTATCGGAATCAGATCGGCAAGACTGGGCGCTTGCTCCATTAAGGCCATTGCCCAGCGAATGAACTACAAGTTTGGTGATATTGCATGCGACGGTTCTGTCTTCAAGAAGTACCCATTCTTCCAAGAGAGAGTGTTGACCGCTCTGAGGGAGCTCAACTGTCCTCTGCAGATGGTACCGGCTGAAGACGGATCTGGTGTTGGTGCTGCCATCATCGCATGCATCGCCAACTATTAAGTAACGTTCCTATATAATGTTAAAAAGAAAGAAAACTAAATTTGACATTCATAGATAACAAAAAAAGTAGTAGAACCTGTACTTCAATCTTCAAACAGAGGCCTGAGCCACAGAAGCTTTAACGGGAACAGGCTCTGCTGTAGAGTCATCTTTGTTGGCAGCAGCCTGCTCTCTGATGCGCTGGCGTGCATCTGCGTACAGCTTGTTGCGCTCCTCGGCACTCATTTTGTCATCCCTGTCCTTGTGCTTGATGTAGTACATTGGATTCAGCTTCTCGAGGGTGAGGCTCTTAGTGCCTGGAAGGTGACCATGCTTCTCCTGGTACAGTAGGAGTCCGATGACAACCATAAGACAGAGCCAGTACAGGTCGTACGAGAGAACAGAGCCGTAGGTGGCAGTATTCTGCCATCCAAGAAGGGCATTGAAGACATCCCAACCGTTGTCGAGCTCAGGGTTACAGCAGTTGACATGCCAGACGGTCTTGGTTATGTCATACGATCCATTACCATCTCCAGACTCTGCGGCATCACCATGGGTCTTGTGGTTGAAGGTGTTGGCCTCGAAGTACCAGACACCACGGGAGAGCAGACCGGCAGCAATCAAATAGAGAATACAGGTGGAGATGCAGAGGAAGATCTGGAGAGAAGTGCCAGAGCCGGCTCTGTACATGATCCAACCGACAAGGATACCTGCCAGCAGACCAGTGATGACTGGAAGAGGGAATGCCTTGGCAGGAGTACCTTTAGTCGAAAGGCCAACACCACCTACGAAGACGATAGCCTCGACACCTTCACGAAGCGTGGTAAGGAATGGCAGAATCCACAGAGCGTATCTTTTCATGAGGTAGGAGAACTTGAAACGCTCCTGGCGAGTAGGTGGCTTCGTAGTGATGGCCTTGGCGATCTTGATTCTCCACTTGGCCTGCATCTTGTTAAGACGAAGCATCGTGATACCCATGGCAGAAATCAGAATGGAGGCAATGATACAAAAGATACCTTCCCAAAGGTCCTCTGCCGATGACCAGATATCGTGGCCGAGCGAATAGTACACTCCGATGAAGGCACCACCGATACAGAGACAGGCAAAGATACCGGCAATGGCACCACCCCAAATCTGGCGGTAAAGTTTGTTCCTGATTTTCTTATTATCATCTCCAACAAGAGACTGCTTGACGAAGGCCAGAAGCGTGGCGATGATGATGACTGCCTCCAAAGTCTCACGGAAGACAATGAAGAAAACCGGAACACTGAAGACTTCTGCCATGTCGACTTAAGGTTTTAAGGTTTTAAGGTTTTACCGAAGTTGGTTGCTCCGGGTGGCAGAGCGGCTACTATATATGGGTGGGACATATGGGGTACAATCACTGCGAGGTATCGGATATATGGACATCTGCGTTTTAAGGTTTTGCCGAAACGCCTGGATATACAGCAAACTACGGATGGTGGCACGTACGCTCTGCAGCCTACCCACTTATACCCGAAGGAATTCGGTCCGTCGTGGGAGGGAGAGCCCGGCTTTTTTCTTTTCCTTGCCTGCAGCGATGCCAAGACGCGGGCTGGGATTCGGGCCCGAAGGAAGGAAGTTCGCGCATGCCTTACATGGACAGGGCCGAATTCCACCCAATGGTGGACAGATAATTGCAGGGATACCATGAAAAAGGTACCGATTCGCTAACCGGCATGAATAACCTCGGATACTGACTGCTAGCTTGCTGATGCATTACAACGCACTCGACTCGCGCGACCTGAATGGGCCTTTAATGCCTCGTATTCTTTTTTTAGAAGCAGTGGTTCGTATTCGTGCCCCCTCTCTCTAATTCTTTGGTCCACTATCTCCGAATATTTATTCCGGCGGCTTTTCCCGCCAAGTTCTTGGCGCATTATTAGCCTGGCGGTGCCGTGTTGTTCACAGCCTTTCCATTGGAGTGATGTTCTTGGCACGCGTGGCGGCACTAGCTGTGACGTTTTAGTGCCATTGAACTTCACGGCGAGCCAGAACGATGCGAGCGAGGACAGAGATTGTAGAACTGCTCAACGTAGCGGTCTGACCCCAGAGAAAAACATTCGAAGGAGCGTGTAGTGCTGCAGGAGGACACCGCCGGAATCCTACAACTCTCGGGCAGTGACAAGAATATATTCTGCAGCAATAAAAATCGGAGTTTTGGCTTCAATGGCACCTGTACAGATGCAGCTATCAGACTGGTATCGTGATACTTGCCCGAGCCGGGACCATCGGTAACTACTCTGGTCCTCAGGAGTCCGATTGGGATAGCTTTGATCACTCTTTATCACTCTGTACCAACAGGCACGGCAGTGTTCGCTGCCGGTGTCAAGCTCAAGCGCTATTCTTGCTGGTTCCCCGAGAACCTGGCCTGGGCTCTTCTTAATTAATTCGGAAGGGGTATCCCAATCTCGAGGGAACGCACCAAGCTGAAATGCACGAATATTCCAAAATAGCGATCGCACCATTGTGTCGTGCATGAATACAACCAAAATAATTACCAGCTCCAAGTAGGAGGTCATCGAGAGCAGGCTCTCGGCCATGTTCGTCAGCATGATATCCTTCGGTGTTTACTCCAAAATTTAGTAGTAGACCGGATCGTCCGTCTCTTCACGTCCCCGACGAGAACCTCTGTGTCGTACTTGCTGCCAGAAGTGCATCAGGTTCATCGAAAGAGTCTACGAATTGCGTAACAATTTCTTGGCTTCCCGTGGCTTTTTTACAGCCGGATGAGGTATTTTTTTCAGTGTTCCTATGTAGTAGAAATCAATAGGACCAAACCAACAGGTGTGTGCTTGTCCACTCGTAGCCTTCCCCCTTTGACTGCCTCTTTCCCCCAACCTTATTTTATTCCCGTCCGGGTGTATCACCGACCTTTTTTTTTTTTCTGCACACCTGCCGGCCCTTTGATAATCATCCCGCCACGCTTACGGCCTCGCCTTAAACTCAAGTCATTGGCAGCTGTCAGGTATAGTTCTGTATTACCGGATTATTCAGTCGGAGGAGGTCTGCCCCTGCAGAGAAAGTTGCACCCTATTCACCTATTTTTCTGGGCAACTTCGTCCACCAATTTGGCTGCCCAAGCGAAGCCTCATATTTTCAGTTACATTAATGTATTTCTATAAACCATTGTGATTGAGACAATGAAAAGGTCGTTGATGGTTCGTGCATTGCCTAATCAGTGGTGGCAGTGATGAGAGAAACGATACTGGACTCGATTGTGGGCTCCCTGGAGATCTGTGGTGTACCAGCAGCAACGGGAGCAGCAGTTTTCGTAACGACCGGAGTAGTGGTTGCAGTGACTTTGCCGGACTTCGGAGGAGTATACTTCTTTGACTCGGAAGAACCTTCAGTGATCGGTTCCATCGCCATGTCATTTGTCCTGCCTCCTTCGACCTCTTCGGCCTGCTCCCTGATCCGCTGGCGAGCATCAGCATAGAGTTTCTGGCGGTCTGCCTCCGTCATGTTCTCCTCCCTGTCCTTGTGCTTGATGTAGTACATCGGGTTCATCTTTTGGAGGGTAAGGCTCTTAGTACCTGGAAGATGGCCAGTTCTTTCCTGGTACAGCATGAGTCCGATGATAACTATTAGAAAGAGCCAGTAAAGGTTATAGGAGAGCACAGAGCCGTAGGTGGCTGTGTTCTGCCATCCGAGCAAGGCGTTGAAAACGTCCCAGCCGTTGTCGAGAAGTGGGTTGCAGCAGTTAACATGCCAGACGGTCTTGGAGATGTCATACGATCCAGGACCATTTCCAGACTCTGCGGCATCACCGCCAGTCTTGTGGTTGAACGTGTTGGCTTCGAAGAACCAGACGCCGCGGGAGAGAAGGCCTGCAGCGATCAGGTAGAGAATGCACGTCGAGATGCAAAGGAAAACCTGCAGGGAGGAGCCGGAGCCAACCCTGTACATGATCCATCCAACAAGGAAGCCGGCGAGCAAGCCAATTACAACAGGTAATGGAATGGACTTTCCGGAGGCGCCGATGCCGACACCTCCGACAAAGACGATAGCCTCGACACCTTCACGAAGCGTGGTAAGGAATGGCAGAATCCACAGAGCGTATCTTTTCATGAGGTAGGAGAACTTGAAACGCTCCTGGCGAGTAGGTGGCTTCGTAGTGATGGCCTTGGCGATCTTGATTCTCCACTTGGCCTGCATCTTATTGAGTCGGAGCATCGTGATACCCATCGAGGAAATAAGCACAGCAGCGATGGTACAGAAGATGCCCTCCCAGAGGTCCTCGGTGGAAGACCAGAGGTCCTTGCCGAGCGAGTGGTAGACGCCGATGAAGGCACCACCAACACAGAGACAGATGAAGATGCCAGCAATGGCACCACCCCAAATCTGGCGGTTGAGCTTCTTTCGTACCGTTTTGTTTTCGTCGCCGCGGAGCGACTGCTTGACGAATGCGAGCAGCGTGGCCAGGATGACGACGGCCTCGAGGGCTTCACGGAAGATAATGAAGAAGATCTGAAGGTTGAAAATATCGTTGGCCATTGTTGACAGGTCCGGTTTCACTGAGTTTGAGTGGAGGTCGAGGGGTCAGACAGTGGAAGCCGGGTCAAGCGATACGACGGGGTCTTTAGAGATTGTGGCAACTTCGGGTGTGATGAGGTCGCTTTTATACTAGGCGGGGAGTACGTCGGGTTATCAGGCGGTTACCACAGGTAGAGCAGGGGGCAGATGTATGCAGAGCAAGTCTGGGACATGAAATTCTGCACCATTAAAGAATTCAGCCCGGGCCAAGAGCAGGCCTGCTCGGCCGAGGGTCCTCTCGTTTATTTTTTGCGCTTCTGCGGGACCCCGAGACTCCGGCGCACTGATGCTAAGAACGGCCAGATGCGAGGGGAGAAAAACGGGTGGCATCCGAGAAAAACGGATGGCCATCCGTGCCCTACACACCTGGCCAGGAATGTAGCCAATGGTTGAAAGCAAACTTGCAGCTTGCGTCTGCACTGTGTGCAAATCACGACCATTAGCGAGGGGGAAGGGGGCACACGGCGATCAGAGTGGTGGCGGCCGGAATGTAACGGAGAATGTTGCACAATGGGGTACCTATCCCCCACAGTTCGGTTGGGGGCCCTTCCCCTCCCCTGACTCTATATAATTTCAGTAGAGTAGACCCTGGCTGCCTGAATACTTCTGCCATATTTCTCTGCCATCCACCAAATGGTCTTTTTTTCTGGCGCCGGCCGGCCAGCTCTCTCTTCCCCACGCTAGGACCCGCGCTTCTCCCAGCTCCCTCCTCTTTATTTACGTTTTCACCCTTCCTAAAATTTACCCCCACCCACTTGTTTCTCCAGCCGATGAACGTGCCTGAAAAGTCGGTCCAACAGCTCAGGCCCACCATCGTGTATGCGCTGGACCACGACCTGCTGCCAACGGCCGAATTCTCCTGCGAGCGCCTGCTCGCCCAGGACCCGGCCAACCCTGACTCGGCCTTCCTCTACGCCCTCACTCTCTACAAAGACGCCCGCTACAAGGCCAGCTACAACGAGGCCGCCCAGCACTGTGCCACACACGCCGGCTGCGCCTACATCTTTGCCAAGAGCTGCCTGAAGCTCGGCCAGGAGCCCGACGGAATCACGAGCCTCACAAAGACGATGCCGCTTTGGAGCACACTCACCAGCGACGACGTCAGACGCTACGAGCCCGACGCCATCGCTTGCTACATGCTGCTTGCCAAGCTCTACAACGAGGTTGGCGATGCCAAGCGCAGCGCACTCAACTACTCGCAGGTGCTCAAGCTCAACCCGTACATGTTTGAGGCGTTTGAACAACTCTGCAAGCTCGGCGCCAAAGTTAAGGTGAACTCTATCTACAAGCCGAACAACCCGATGGGCGACATCCAGAACACGCTGTTTGGCGGCGCCGCCGGGGCAGGCGACTCTGCCGGGTCCAAGATCTCCGGAACAATCGGTGCAGTTACCGGCGGCAGTGGCAGTGGCGACCTCGATAGCAAGACTAATATGTTCAAAACACCGACCGCAAAGAAGGTCGTTGACGATGCAGCCGGCGGCAGCAGTCCAGAGGATTTCCTGACGCCGCGTGGCCGGTACGGATCGACCGTCGGCGGGGCTGGTGCCGGCATGGGTGCCAGTTTTAAGCATACAGATGGATTCGCACGGAAGAAGGGCCGCTCCGCCACCTCATCGATCACGTCGCGGCTGCTGCACCACTCGCTCAACTCTTTGGGCGAGCCCGAGGTGCTGCCGCCCTCCTCTTCGCCGAACGAGGAGTATGGAACCGGCAGTGGTGTCGGATTTGGTGGTGCCGCTTCTGAGACCTCGGGTAAGCGTGACATCCATGCCACGTTTGCCGACCCTTCAACGGGCGAGCCAACGGGCACCTCGTCGTCGTCGTCTGACAGGGTCCTCGACAGTCTGCTTAAGAACATGAACAACGACTACCTCGTCTCGATATACTCGAAGCTCGCCAAAGGTTTCAGAGCCATGTGTGCCTACGACTGCTTCAAGGCCATCCGGATCTTCGATTCGCTGCCTGAGAATGAGCGCAATACCCCCTGGGTCCTCTCGAAGCTGGGCCGTTTACATTTTGAGATCGTCAACTACGAGGAGGCCGAGAACTATTTCGTGCGTCTCCGCAAACTCGACAGAACCCGTATCGAGGACATGGAGTACTACTCGACGCTGCTGTGGCACCTGCACAAGGAGGTTGAGCTCAGTTTCCTGTCGCACGAGCTTTACGAGGTGGACAAGAAGTCTCCTCAGGCGTGGGTCGCTGTTGGTAACCTGTTCTCGTTGAAGAGGGAGCCCGACGAGGCCATCAAGTGCTTCCAGAAGGCCATCAAGCTGGACAAGTCGTTTGTATACGCGTACACATTGCAAGGGCATGAGTACCTGGCGAACGATGCCTTTGAGAACGCCATGGAGCAGTTCCGGAACGCCATCGTCCTAGACCACCGTCACTACAACGCCTTCTACGGCATTGGTATGGTCTACTTGAAACTGGGCGACTTTAGAAAGGCCGAGTTCCACTTCCGGAAGGCTGCAGAGATCAACCCAGTCAACGTCATTTTGATATGCTGCGTCGGAATGGTTCTCGAGAAGCTGGACAAGCGCGAGCAGGCCTTGCGCCAGTATATATTTGCCAGCAAGCTTCAGCCGCTGTCGATGCTCCCCTTGTTCAAGAAGGCACAGGCCCTGTTCAGTCTGAAGCAGTATGATCTTGCCCTCAAGGACTTTGAGAAGCTGGAAGACATGGCTCCTGACGAGGCCTCTGTGCATTTCTTGCTGGGCAAGCTGTACAAGTTTTACGGACGGAGGCACGATGCAATCAAGCAGTTCACGGTTGCACTGAACCTGGACCCGAAGGGATCGCATCTCATCAAGGAGGCTCTGGAGGGTCTTCAGGATTAATTACAGTTAATAAGAAAGTCTAAAAAGGATTTTGCATTAGATCGTACAGTCTGGTGTGAATATGAGCGTGAGCGTGTCTTTTATGAAGAACTTTAGCTTTACTCACCCCATTTCGCAGCTGCCTGGATCACAGCTCCAGTGACACAGAGGACAAGCACCAGCGCACCCCAAATGGCGAGGATGGCAGCGCCGCGTCTGGTGCTCTTGCTCTGGGAGTTTGGAGCGCCCGGCAGGTTGCCGGCCATCTCGTAGGCAAAGTATCCTGGCAGGATGTAGGAGAGGGAAGCACCGGAGGTCATACCGATGAGACTGAGAATCTTGCCGAGCGAGCTGGCGTAGTAGGAGATGAGCCAGGCGAGAAGGAGTAGCAGCACGGTGATAACATAGAATCTTGTGTTGGTGATCTCGTGCTCGGCCGGGTCGTGGGTGCAATCCTCGATCTCCTTGTTGACAACGTGCATGTCATCAACAACGGTGCAGTCGTCAGGGGTAGTGGTGCTAGGGAAGTCGGCAGCTAGCGGCGTGGTCTCGGTAGCGTGGGCGGAGCTAGCGACATTAGCGTGCGAGGAGTCGGCGTTGTCGCTTGGCATTGAGGGTGCGGCCGGGCCGGCGAGTCTGCAGTAGATGTGGTTGATGGTCGTTCTGGTTGGCTCGAGCTCCAGTGGGAAATCGATCGAGACGAGGATGACGATGATGAGACGGCCAAGGGTGACGAAGAAGCCGCTCGGGTACATCTTGAGAACGTCGGAGGAGACCTTGTTGCCGAAGGAGAGGTAGCCGCAGATGCCGACGATCAGGTAGATGATGAACCCGGTGAGGATGACGGTGAGGTTGATCTTGCGGAGTTCTGGCAGCGAGCGGTCTGACTGGCCGTTGATGACGGCGAACTCAGACTGGTGGCAGGTGAATGCGAGAACGAGGATCGGGAAGGTGGTGACGACTGAAAGCCAGCTGCCAGGGGTGTGGATGTTGATCTTTCCCGGAGGGACCTTGTCCTTGCCGCCGGTGGTGACGTGGTAGAAGTGGACGATCACGAGGACGACGACGTAGCCGGCGGAAGCGAGCGAGGCGATAGCGAAGTTCCGGAGCGTTGTGAGCTGCTTCTTGAAGGAGAAGAGCGCCAGGAAGAGCGTGAAGAGCGCCGTCCAGAAGTGTCTGGCGGTGAGGAAGGCGTACTCGGCGATCCAAGAGTGCGGGAAGACGCTCTTTGCGATCTTTGGGACGAGGTCGCCGATGACGATCAGGTAGGCGGCGAGCATGCCAAAGCACTTGATTGCGAGCGCAAAGTCAAAAACGATGGAGAGCTCTGGGACGGTCCTCTGCGAGACGTAGTAGAACGTGGCGCGGCCGGGAGGGACGCAGGCGGCTGTGAAGGCCATGTACTGGAGTCCGATGGCAGAGGTGACGGCAGCGAGCAGCGTGAGCAGGATTCCCCAGACGAGGCCGGCCTTGGAGACAGCGTATGGGACTGCCAGGAGGCCGATTCCGATCAGGGTGCTGACGAGGCTGACGACGCCGGAGTTGAACTGGGTCTTGCCAGGGGATTCTGGGTTGGCCGCTTCGCCTGCAGGGGCAGATTCGACTGCAGCGGTGGTGGTGGCGGGTTCCGAGGGCATTGGAGAGAGAAGAAAAGGTGGTGATGAAGGGTGAGAATCTGGGGGGAGGGGCCAGAATCTCGTGCCCAGGCTAATTTAATGCCCGGGGAAAGTAGTGTGGGGGCAGGAACACCGATACGGCGCGCCGGTTCTCAGGGACTAGGAGGGTGCCGCGGCAGCGGTGCCTGGCGGCAGCGGTGCCTGGCGCCGGTGGGGCCGGTCTGTGTACCAGGTCCAGGTTGTGTTGCGGCTAAGATCTGTTTGGCTGTCCTCACTACTTTCCTGCTGCTTCCTTCCTGGCTGATGGTCCCGTCATCTTCTCTAGTGTGGGGCCGAGCTGCCAAACAAAAAAAACTGTACCGGCACTACTTACAGTGCGGACCGGCCGGCTTTCCGGAGATAACTATAGGTGACTGTCAGCTTCGTTGGGGCTGAAGCTAGCTTCTTCCTCTCCAGTCTCTCTGAGGAACCGAACCGCCTCTGGGCCAGACATATAGCCATAGCCAACAGTTTTTACGTAATGCATTATTATGTACATGGTTGTGATATATCTCCCCCTAGTATCCACGGCGAACAGCGGTCTTGACGACGCTGAACAGCTCGGCGATGCCGGCGTCGAACCGCCGCTTCTTGTTGGCAATCTTCTTCTCGAGGCGCCGCTTGTTTGGCTTGCGGTGGAACTTCTGCTTCTGGTGGGTCACGCGGAGGCTGTTCGATTCGACGAGCCGGTCGAAGGTGTGGAGAGCGCCAAAGATATTGTCCGTGCGGTGCACCATCATTGTGCGGCCGGCGAGCTTGTCGCTGATCGGCATTCTCTTGGCAAAGTCAAGCGCGTCCAGCTGGGTCAAAGAGCCGTTGGCGCCGCCCAGCGGCCCGCTGAAGGCATTAAACTGGCCGGATCTCTCGCGGGCTTCCTTGGTGGCCTTCTGGATCTCCTGGGCGTTAGCACTCAGCAGAATATCCAGCGGGTCCTTCTTTCTCGTCGTAGACTGCAAGCGCACCCCGCGCAGCGGGAGGAATGTGCGCAAAGACGATCTGAACATGGTAAAACGAAGTGTCGTTTATTTAGTGTGGTGGATCTCGATGAAATTTTTTTTTTCTGCTTTGAAAAATGTGGAGGTGAAAAATCGCGGCCAGCAACACCCCCAAGTACTGGCCGGGGCCCGCATTGGGGCAGCTACTGCCGGGTTGGGGAAAGGAGGGGGTGGGGGAGAAGGGGGGGGGGGGGGTATAGAGCCTGCACTGTGGTGAAGGGAATTGCGACGAAAGTTGTACGCCTGGAATGCTCTCGGGCTCGCAGAGTTTTTGGTGCTAATCCACTTGAGCAACACTCAGTTATAAGCCCCATTCTTGCTGACCCCCCCTGGTCAGTCCTCCTACCTCCTATTTAATGGTTAAGCACTGGGGAAAAAAAACTTCTTAGAGCCCAGCTTTGCACACTTCTCCTTACCGACCATGTCCGAGAAAGCCGTTGAGAGCGTCGAGAAGAAGTTGGAGAACGTCAAGCTGGACTCTGCTGCACCTGCTGAGGGTGCTGTCGCCGTTGATGCTGCCGCCGCTGGTGGCGTCCCCGCCGAGGGCGCCGACGGCGAGAAGAAGAAGAAGAAGAAGAAGAAGAAGCACCATAAGAAGAAGGAGATCCATGCCATCTCGTACTTCTACCCTAACGGTGCGCCATACCCTGAGGGCGAGTGGCAGGACTACACCGGAAGTGAGGAGAACCTGAAGCGCTCGACTGACGAGGAGAAGCGGTACCTGGACACCCAGCGCAACAACGACTGGGAGGAGTTCCGTAAAGGTGCCGAGATCCACCGCAAGGTCAGACAGTACGCCCGCAAGAGATTCCAGCCCGGCATGTCGATGATCGAGGTCTGCGAGCTCATTGAGAACGCCGTCCGTACGATGGTTGACACCCAGGACAGCAAAGTCGCCGGCATGGGTTTCCCCTGCGGTGTCTCGCTCAACAACTGTGCCGCCCACTACACGCCCAACAAGGGTGACAAGACCGTCCTTAACTACGACGACGTCATGAAGGTCGACTTCGGCGTGCACATCAACGGCAAGATCATCGACTGTGCCTTTACGCACACTTTCAACCCGCGCTACGATCCGCTGCTGGAGGCCGTCAAGGCTGCCACCAACGCCGGTATCAAGGCTGCAGGCATCGACGTTAGACTCACCGATATCGGCGAGGCCGTCGAGGAGGTCATGGAGTCGTACGAGGTCGAGCTCGACGGCAAGACGTACCCAGTCAAGTGCATCCGTAACCTCAACGGCCACACGATCCTGCCGTACCAGATCCACGGCGGTCTCTCGATCCCAATCGTCAAGAACGGCGACCAGAAGAAGCTCGAGGAGGGCATGACCATCGCCATCGAGACCTTCGGTTCCACTGGAAAGGGATATGTCGACTACAACGGCGGATCTGGCGAGGTCTCGCACTACATGAAGGTGGCCGATCCGCCTTCCAACGCTCCAGTGAGACTCTCCAAGGCCCGCCAGCTGCTCGCCACGATCGACAAGAACTTCGGCACCATTCCATTCTGCCGCCGTTACCTTGACCGGATCGGCGAGGACAAGTACCTCCTGGCCCTGAAGCAGCTCGTCAACGTCGGTCTCGTCTCCGAGCATCCACCTCTGTACGACCAGAAGGGATCCTACACGGCCCAGTTCGAGCACACGATTCTGCTGCATCCAACGAGGAAGGAGGTCGTTTCGAGAGGCGACGACTACTAAGTAGAAGTATAAGTGGATATCTAATTATACATGAGATTATGCAGGTGTTGCAGTTACAATTCATCGCGCAGTGTAGAAGTGAAGCTGGCGGTAGAGTCTAGTCCTGTGGAATTGGTGCCGTTGAGGGTGTCGTTCACGATAGCCGTGACGGTATCCAGTACCACATCACTGCTGATGATTTCAGTGCTAATACTGATAGCCGTTTCGACGGCCGTCTCGATGTCCCCGGCTGTCGTGCCCGCCGTGCCCGGCGTGGCCAGCACCGACATCGAGGCTGGCTTCCTGGCGCCTGTAATCACCTTCTTGCTTCCGAGGAGGATGTACTTGAAGAGGTTAAAGAAGACCCAGACCGCCAGCATCACGGGCCGCTTGAAGATGCGCCGCCAGAGCACCCAGCAGCACACGGCGCCAAAGAAGTACAGCGAGCGGTAGATCTGTCGGCGCTCTCTGTTGCTGGACTCGTTGATCGTCTTGACGAGGCTGTTCGTGCGCACGAGCATGTCTCCAAAGACACCGTACTTCTGCGACAGGTCAGCGAGCTGCGCCGTCGACGACTGCATGTCCTGGATGTTGACCTCCGAGGTCATGAGCGACGTCTGCAGCATCGTCGTGATGTTCTGGAGTTTTCCTGTGATCTGCTCGTTCTTGTCCAACACCTGCTGTTTCTTGTTGAGCTGCGTCAGTTTTTCATCGTCCAAGTATGTCCTGGCCGGGCCCTGCCCTCCGTCCTTCTTGTTGCCCTCTTCGGCGGCTTCGACTTCGTCTTCCTCTTCTCCCTCTTCCTCCTCGGTGGACGCCAGCTCAAGCTGCTTCGAGCGCAGCTGGGCCTTGCGGTTCTCGACTCGCAGGTCCCTGTACCGCTCCTGCAGCTTGAAGAACTCGTAGTTGTAGTCATCGAACTTGCTGCTGTACGGCTGGAGCAGGTCGTACTGGAGCTGTCCTATAATAATGTCAATACGTTCGTACAACTCAGAGGCCTTCGCGGAAAGTGACGATCTGAACTCTTCGAGCTCGGCGATCGGGCTCGCCGCCTCCGGGTCCGGTCTCACGGTCCTCAGATCGTAGTTGACACCTTCAATTCCCCTCAGGTTGTCCCTGAACTGTTTGAAACTGTCCGGAATTGCCTTTGACATCGATCAAAAATGCCTCTACTTTAGGGGTTAACTTTTTCTCTCTCCCTCTTTTCTTCCCTGGTTTCTTTGCGAGTTGTGTGTATATAATTTTTGGCGGCGCTCCGCTTTCTTTGCCTCCCTATATATATATATATATATATTTGAAGGCGAATCCGGCGAATCAGGCTAACCATGATTGTTGACGAGGCCACCACGATTGCACGTGTCCCCGACTTTGAGGTCGCCGACAACGTGTTTCTTGCCGAGCACGGCGACGCCTCGAAGGTCGCCGACGTTGAGGCCCGCGTCAAGGAGCTCAACATGGCCCCATACTACCACCACCTTTACTACGAAGCCAAGCTGCCAGGCCTGGAGTGGGACCAGAGCCTCTTCGATGCCATGGAGAAGGCCAACGAAGAGGAGGTCGCCAGCGTCAAGCAGGAGATCGAACGCCTCAACGAGGAGGACGAGGGCGAGATCGAGATCCTCAAGAAGTGGATCCAGCTCGCCGAGTACTATGCGTCGATTGGCGACACGGACAAGACCGTCGAAACCGTCGAGAAGACGCTCGAGCTTGCGCCAAGCACCGGCTCCAAGATCGACCTCCAACTGTTGGTCTCGCGGCTCGGCTTCTTCTACAACGACCCGGTCTTCACCAAGAAGTACCTTGACGCCGCCAACGGCCTGATCGAAAAGGGCGGCGACTGGGAGCGCCGCAACCGGTACAAGACGTACCTGGGCATCTACACGATGGCTACGAGGAAGTTTGCCGAGGCCTCGAAGCTTCTGATCGACTCGCTGTCGACGTTCACGAGCACCGAGCTGACGACCTACGAGCAGGTGGCCCAGTTCTCGCTCGTGTGTGGCTCGCTCTCTCTTGACAGACCAGAGCTCAAGAGCAAGCTGCTCGAGAGCCCCGAGATCCTCTCGATCAACTCCTCTTCGAAGGACCTCGTTCCAGTTTACGACCTCATCAAGTCTCTCCACTCGTGCGAGTACAGCTCGTTCTTCCAGAACCTGCTGGACACGAGCGACAAGATCCTCGTCGAGTGCCGGTACCTGCTGCCGCACGCCAACTACTACAAGCGCGAGATGCGGTGCCGCGCTTACGCGCAGCTGCTCGAGTCGTACAAGTCGATCTCGCTGAAGTCGATGGCGGGCTCCTTCGGTGTCAGTGTCGACTTCTTGGACTCGGACCTGTGCAAGTTCATCCCTTCGAAGAAACTCAGCTGCGTGATAGACAGGGTCAACGGCGTCATCGAGACGAACCGCGCGGACAACAAAAACACACAGTACCACACGCTCATTAGAAGCGGTGACGCGCTGCTGACCAAGCTGCAGAAGTACGGCGCTGCAGTGCGGTTGAGTGGAGCCGAGAAGGTCTAGCTGGCTTAAAGCCCTTGTGTAATAAATTCCATTCCTATACATTAAAAGATGTTGGCAGAGGGCCGCCAGACCTGGACGGAGTTGTCGTCGGAGCAACTGGCGAGCATCCTGTAGTCATGTGGGTTCCAAGCGACGTCGCTGACACCGAGCATGTGGCCGCCGTGCACAAACACTGGGTTGCTGTTGTTGCTGCTGGCCTCTTCTTCGCCGCCGAACCGCCAGAGTTTGACGAGGCCGTCCGAAGAGGAGGAGGCGAGGCAGTCGCCGATCTCGTAGTTCCAGGTGACGCCAGTGACGCTGTCAGAGTGGGCACCTTCGACAACGTGCTGAGGGTGGTCAAGCTGGCGCAAGTCCTCGAGGAGGAGTCTGCCGCTGTCGTCGCCGAGAGCCAGTCCATACTGGTTCTGTCTGTTGAACGAGAGCGCGTTGATAGGCCTTCCTCTGGAGCACTGAAGCGCTGGCAGCGACCGCGAGAGGTCTCTGGTATCGAAGACCTTGAAACGTCCGTCCTCGCCGGCGGTGCCGACAAGAGAGTCGTGGAACCAGGTGAACTGGACCGCGTTGACGCCTTGGTCGTGGCAGGCGGCGGTGCCTGCTGGGGAACAGCGGACGGTCTTGAACTTCTTTTTGGAGGCGGAGGAGATCGAGTTCTCGAGCCGCTCTGGCGCTGTGAAGGTCGACTGGAGGTCCCAGACGGCGATACAGCCGTCGTTGGCGCCGGAGACAAGCTGGCCCGGATGGTGGTGGTTCCAGTCGAGCCCCCAGCCTTCGCTCGTGTGGAAGACGAGCTGTGCGTCTGCGAGGTTGGTGGGGTCGTCGGCGTCAGCTTTGGCACCACCGGAGGTTCTCTGCTCATCAAAGGCAGCCTTTTCCCTGACTAGCCCGTCCTCGTCGTAGTTCATGCTCTTCTTGGTGCGGTCAAACAGCGCGACGGTACCGTCGTTGGAGATCGTGGCGATCAGGTCCGGGTTCTGCGGCATGGCCTTGGCCTTGTTGACGTCGCCCTGGTGCGGGATGCGCTGCTGCATGGAGATGCTGTTAGCAGATCCGGGCTTCTTGGTGCTGACGAACTCGTCCTTCTCGTCGTCGTACTCGCAGTCTGACAGCGAGAGCCGGCCGGTGCTGCCGGCCTTCTCGGGAACGCGGACGTTCAGCAGCTGGAGGTTTTCGAACTGCGAGTCGCCGTTCGAGTACGATCCAACAAGCAGCCGCTGCGTGGCACCTTGGCTGTCGTGCTCAAGGTCTGGGAACCACTCGACGGACAGCGACGGCCACACGAGCGAGGTCGTCTGGATGTAGTCGTAGAGCAGCGGAGCGTTCTTCTTCCAGACGCGGTAGTTGAGCTGGGAGTGGGAGTCTATCGGGGAGTCGTCATCGATAGCGACCGGGTCCGCAGGGCCAGCCTGCATGGCCTGCATGGCCTGCATCTGGTCCAGGGGCTGGAAGATAAAGGACATCTGGTTAGGTAGGAGGGTCGGCGCTAAACGCGAAAATAATAGTGAGGGGTAACTCGCTGGATCTGAAAAGTTCGCGCGCGCCAAGGAGGCTAAGAGAAATGCAGCTGGAAATCCGGCGCTCTCCAGCCACGAAATTCCACTGAAAGAGGCCGGAGAAACCCAGAGAAACTGGCTGGAGAAAGCATATCACACAGTGAAGATGCCGCTAGGGGAGACCAATGTATACTCTTACACTGTCAGGCCGTCACGGTTGGAAGCACTGGAAACCCCACTGGAAGCTTACCAGGGTGCTACCCGCTAGTCTGACAACAGTCTGTCAGGGGGGCGCGTAGGTTGCTCCCGTAGAGCTCTCCCAGCCCTCTTTCCCCACACCTTTCCGTTGTTTCCGGGGTAACGAATGCCGAGAAGCTAAGAAAAAAAAAAAACGGGGCGACCGGGGGAGGAGGAGCTCTGTGTACATTTGGCCGGGATGCAGTCCTATTCCTGGCATGAATTTTAGCGTACACACCACCATATGTTTTAATTGTCTCGAGTTTTTTTATATCCCCCACACTTTCGCACACCCCCCTCAACAAGCTCCCCCCAATTAACTCTTTTTTCTTCCTAGAAACGAACAACACCGACCGAAGATGAGTAGCAAGCACGCCAAATCTCAGTCGATGTACGCCTTCGAGAACCAGTCGTCGAGTGTGGCCGCCTCGCAGATGCGCAACTCGCTCAACAAGATGATCGACGCCGTCCCGGACGCTGACATCCGGAGCAGTTTCGAGCATGAAATGGACTCCTTCTTTGTTCTCTACCGTCGCTACCTCGCCGAGAAGGCCGCCGCCGGCACCCTCGACTGGGACCGCATCAGCTCCCCTGGCAAGGACGAGGTTGCCCGCTACAGCTCGCTCGAGGACAACTCCCCGGCCAACCTGGAGAAGCTCGCTGTCTTGAAGCTGAACGGTGGCCTCGGAACCTCGATGGGCTGTGTCGGTCCAAAGTCCGTCATCGAGGTCAGAGACGGCCAGTCTTTCCTCGACCTCGCCGTCCGCCAGATTGAGTACCTCAACAAGAAGTACGACGCCGACGTCCCGCTGCTCCTGATGGACTCGTTCAATACCGACCGCGACACCCAGCAGATCGTCAAGAAGTACGCCTCGCACCGGATCCGGATCCGCACCTTCAACCAGTCGCGCTACCCGCGTATCCTCAAGGACACATCGCTGCCCGTCCCGCAGAAGATCAACGACCCGCTCGAGGACTGGTACCCACCGGGCCACGGCGACCTCTTCGAGGCCATCGTCCGCTCCGGTGAGCTCGACAGATTGCTCCAGGAGGGCAAGGAGGTGCTCTTTGTCTCGAACGGCGACAACCTCGGCGCCACCGTCGACATGAAGATCCTCAATCACATGCTCGCCACCGGCTCCGAGTACATCATGGAGCTGACCGACAAGACCCGTGCCGACGTCAAAGGTGGTACCCTCATCAAATACGACGGCCAGGTCCGTCTGCTCGAGATCGCCCAGGTCCCTAAGGACCACGTCGAGGACTTCAAGTCGATCAAGAAGTTCACCAACTTCAACACCAACAACCTCTGGATCAACCTCAAGGCCATCAAGCGTCTCGTCGAGGCCGATGCTCTCAAGATGGAGATCATTCCTAACAACAAGTCCATCAAGGTCGGCAACACCGAGGTCTCCGTGCTCCAGCTCGAGACCGCCGTCGGCGCCGCCATCCGCTTCTTCGAGAAGGGTAACGGTATCATCGTGCCAAGATCCCGGTTCTTGCCAGTCAAGACCTGCTCCGACCTCTTGCTCGTCAAGTCCGACCTCTACCAGATGAAGCACGGCACTCTCGTCATTGACCCGGCCCGTTACGGCGGCACCCCTCTGATCAAGCTTGGCACCGAGTTCAAGAAGGTCTCCGCCTTCCAGTCGAGAATCCCTCACATTCCAGAGGTCATTGAGCTCGATCATCTCACCGTCTGCGGTAACGTCTACTTCGGTAAGGGCGTCCAGCTGAGAGGAACCGTCATCATCGTCTGCTCGGACGGCCAGCGCATCGACATTCCAAACGGTTCCAACCTCGAGAATGTCGTCATCACTGGCAACCTCCAGATCCTCGAGCACTAAGTGACGGCGATCCGGGTCCGCTCGTTCTCTCTCACACTCGCAATGCCCCCCACACACACATCTCTGGCACTTTTTTTTATTTAACACACTCACAAAAGGTGCTCGTTTCTATATACTTGAGCAGTAAATACACACCACTCACAACATATCTCCTATCAGCTAGAGCCTCCCCTAGCTTGTCTTGGCCTCTTTTTACTTGCTGAAAGCAAACGATCTCATCTCCTTTCCGAGCTTCTTCTTACGCTTCCGCTCCATCACCTTACTTCTCTGCCTACCGCTCATCGATTCGAACTTGGCCACACGCACAACCTTCTTTCTGTCGCTCCGTTTCAGCCACTTCTTGCCCGTCTCCTCCTTGTACTTCTTGATGGCGTCCTCCTGGAACTTCTCCTCCTTGAGGTGGTTCATACGGGACTTGAGCGCCTGGTTGCGGTACTTCATCTCATCAACCTCATCCTCGCTCATTCTCGCCAGCAGCTTCTTGTTTTTCAACACACCGTCCATCTCCTTGATCTCTTTCTCTCTGTACTCGTCGAGGAACTTGTAGTCGTCGCGGATCCGGCTGTAGTTGACGTCTCCGTATGCAGTATCGAATCTGACGTCTCTATAGAGCGTTCCCTGCTTCTTGGGCTTCAGACCCGGTATTTCTCTAATCCTCGACACCGGAGCCTTCGAACTAGCCTCTTTTGGTGCATGCTTCCGGGTCTTCTTGGTACTGACCTCCTCTGGTGCAGAGTCGCTGTCGGAAAAGAACTCCTCGTCACTCATACTGACTGGTTGATAGATCACCACAATAATTTTTTTTTTTTTTTCAAATTTTTTTTTTTTTTGCATACAGGTTCAAATTTGTGTTAGTAAAAAATGTTACATAATTATTTATGCAATGCATAGTATCGGTAAAGCCCCCTCTCGCACATTGTGTTAGGAAAGATGTCTTCGTCGGTTTCGCCGATCCGGTTATTCGACACGTTGACTTTGCGAGAGGCGTACTTCATGAACGTCGGCTTCTTGAACTCGCCGTCGGATCTTTCGCCGGTCTTGACGTTGAAGTAGACCCGATTGTTGTAGTAGTTGTCGTAGAGTTTCGAGTCCTCTGGGGAATCGACCCGGTGCACCCACATGCGGCGGCTGAGTCCACTCGAGTTGTGGACTCTCCACCAACTGCCTGCCTGGTGGAAGACGTGTGGCAGGTTGTCGCCGAGCTTGTCGCCGATCTCGACGACCTCGAGCGACGAAGAGCAGGCGAGAACCCGGTCCAGGATGCTCTTGCTGGTAGCATAGACGGAGATGTCCAGGTAGCGGAGGTTCTCGAGCTTTCCGAGCGACTCGAGCGAAGAACCAGGCTTCAGACGGGAGATAGCCAGGCTCTGCAGCTTCGGGAACCGCTCGGCAATGATTGCCAGGTGGGACTCCCAGATCTCGCTGTAGCCGTCGACGTTGAGGTAGCGGAGGTCCTTGGACTTGAGGTTGCGGAGCAGGTAGGTGATGGTCTCGCCCTTGAGAAGCACGATCGACCAGTCGTTCTGAAGATTCAGCCACTGGAGTCCCTCGTGGTTGATGGCCGGGTGGTTGACGAGCAGGGTGATCAGGTCGTGCGTGGCGCCTATGTGGAAGCACTTGCTGAGGGAGAGGTGCGTGAGGCGGCAGTCTGGGGAGATGGCCGTCTTGAGGTCCTTCGCGCTCACAAGCGTGTGCGTCAGGTCGAGCCTTTCGATGCTCTTGAAGGAAGAGATCAGTCTGTTGAGCACCTGTGGCGTCAGGTCCGTGCACTCGTGGAGGGAGAGCTTCCTGAGGGAAGTGTTGTGAGCAAACTCGCCGGCGAAACTGTTTGAGAACTCCTGGCCGGTCGAACCGCAGAAGTCGATGCTCTCTAGCGACGGCAGGTGGTTGAACAGGTGGTCGACGATCTCCTCGCTGATGTCGGACTCCATCGACTCAGAAGAGAGGAACTCTCTGAGGTTCGGGGTGAGGCGGAGGCACTCGAGGATGGTGCGGGCCGTCAGATCCTGGATTTCGAGCATCATGTCACCCGACCGGCCCAAGCCGACCGATGTGAACTCTTGAAAATCCAGTGTGCGCGCAAAGCGTCCCAGGTCGTTGTTGTTCATCAGAGTGAGCAGGAACCGATAGAACATGTTCGATCTGATGAACTTGCAGTAGCGGTAGCGGTACTTCAAAGTGAGCATGTAAAAGATGCTGTTGACCTGTGCAAGGCTGTTGATGTTTTTAGTCCGGCTCGTCTCCTTCTTGGCCGGGTCCTCCATGTAGTAGGCATACTCTACGATCTGCTCGAGGATCTCCACGCTGAACGGCATCAGGCGTCCGTCGGCCAGTCGACCGTCGGCTCCAAGCGAGCTGACGGCAGATCCGCTCTGGTGGCTGCTGTTTGTTGTGTTGTGGTCGTCGTCAAAAAAATTAGCAAGGTCCTGCTGGGATGGTGCCAACGTTGTCATAAATTAGTCTATAGTAATGTACGGTTCTACAAGGCCCGGTTCCTGCAGGCGGGAATCGAGCAGGCCTTATATAGATGGGGGGTGCGGGGGTGGGCGCAATTTTTTTTTTTTTTTTTCTTCGCGGCTCTTGGATCGACAGAAACGGAATGGTCACACATTCGGTGGGTGGTGGAAATGTGGCTAGCTGTGGTGGGTTTCTTTGTTAGAAGTAGAATGGTGTGGTGTGTATATGCCATGTAGTGTTGTGGGTGGCTGTAGGTCCACGAGGGTACCTCTTGTCTCGGCGTGTATTGTCCCTCCATCATTAGTCAGCCCATCACATTCGGTCCTTTAAGACCGATGAATCCTTCACTGCATTGAGTCATCTCAAGCCGTGCACTATTGACCGCACAGGCGTGGGCGCTAAGTTGAGCAGCAGTTTTCTGTTGCATGCTAGGTTCCAGTTTCCCATATGCTTTTCCGCCGTGCTTGGCGATATTTGATCCTTCAAATCCTTGCCCGACACCTCTATGCCCAATCGGCCTTCCGAGTCCAAGGTCGGATTTTTTTTTTGTTGTGGCACCCAAGGCCCCTAACCGTTTAGTTGTTTCTTTTGCGGGCATCTCTTCGGAAAATGTAACCTAGAGGGAAATCTTAAGCGGGGGACGGGTGAGCCCAAACCTTCTGGGAAGGATACTTCAGTATTTTGATCACATCTTCCTCTACTCCCATATTCAACGTCTATACATTCGTTCCCCTCTCTCTATCTCTCCATCTCTCCATCTCTCTATTTCTCTATTTCTTTCTTCTTCTCTCTCTCTCTCTTCTGCCATCGGATTATCTTTTTGCGCGGATTCCGGGAGATGCACGTTGTGGGGATGACCTTACTGGATGAGAGTAATCATGCAATGTTCTGGATTCTGGGAAGCCATCTGTTGCCTCACGTTTAGCTGTCGGATCTTCAATTGGGTTAGGCTACCGCTCCCCGCCCATTTTACCTTGGATGGGCAATATCCAGCCTGCCTTCCCCTCTACCCTCTGTTAAAGCCTGCTCAAACTCATCGCATTCGCTTAACCCTCATTGGCGAACCCCACTGAGTCGGTGGATCTGCTGGTGCACGGCATTACCTCAAGAACTAGGCATTCGGTTTTTTCAGTCTATGGTCTACGTCTATACTAGCTGCTGCCCAGCCACTGTGGGGCTCATCCTGGCTATGTCCGCCCCACCCCCTGTTGAGCGGCGGTTCTTTAGGCCCGGCCCGTAGCTGGGTTTCGGGCCGGCAGTTAATCTTATATACATTCTCATCACATAAATCACAGACGCCCAACCCAAAACATACTCTTGCCCTCCCTCTTCATACCTTTTCCCCCGCCTTCATGGGCGGGCGGCCTGGCAAATAATCAACTGACCAAGAAAGCCCCCCCCCCCTCGCCAGGACCCTTTTACCCCGCACTTGCACCCGGAGACTTTCCAGTCCACCAGCCCACCAGCACAGCCCAGACGCGCTGCAAAAAAAAAGCCAGGCGGACCGCCACAGAAGGGGTCAAAAAAAGACAGGCCGGCCAGACGTCCCGCAGGCCCGATCGAGTCGAGTCACCCGCAGAGTCAATACTGGCATCCGTGCACCACCACATCTTCCCCGCAGGCGCCGCGCATGCTGCTTCTGCTGGTCGGAGAGCCGGCCGCGGCCGCGGCCCCGAGAGTCTCCGAGACAGCCGAATGGTACAAGATACAACTTGAACCAACGCTATTATTGTCATAAGAGGTCTGGCCCAGAACTTCGCGCCCTTCTCTGGCTCTCCGCGACAGGGTTTTGTCTGATCTCCTCAAAAGAACGAAAGCGGGCGCGAGATAAAGAAAAGAAAAGACGGAGGGGCTGCTGCCCGTCGGTGCGGATATAAATCCCACCCTTTTTTATTTCACCCCACGCTGCGGTTATCAGTGCCATATAACGGGGGTCGAATCCACCATTTCGGCGCCAAGATCCCACCCACGCCCACACCCACTCGACCCCACACGTCCGCACTCTACCCACCACATGTTCGAGAAACTCGGGCACATTATCGTGCGGCAGCGCTCGGCTGAGGATGGCTCCACCGCAAGCGAGGCTTCTCAACCGTCACAGGCTATCCAAGTGCAGCCTGTCCAGGTGCAGCCCAAGCGGCCTCTTCTGGAGACTGTCAGGCTCTCTGCCAAGCCGTTGCTGCTCTACGTGCTCCAGAAGTACGTCTTCATCGCGATCGGCACCGTGATAACTTTGGTGCTGCTCTACGGCATCAATGAGATCATCAAACTCACCACGATCGAGTTCCCCGCATCCGTCGTGCTCATGCTGCTCATCTTTGCCATCCTCTCGACCTCCTCCTGGATCAAGAGCGAGGAGTTCACCGAGAAGTACCTCCTGCGCTGGATCGACGTCCCCTTCGGCTTCAACCTCCGCTGGATGAACCTCTACTTCACGCCTCCGTTCGTGACCCTCGTCCTGGCCAACAAGGTCAGCGTCAAGGAGGCCTTTATCATCGCCGCCGTGTTTATCGTGGGATATGTGCTCGGCTTCGCCTTCGTCGGCTACCTCGTCTGGGGACTCCAGGTGCTCATGGGTACGTACAACCACGAGGACCCGAAGAAGGCCAAGGAGGATGTCGCTGCCACTAAAGAGGTCGCTGCCACTAAAGAGGTCGCAGACCTCGAGAGCGGTAGTGTCACCTCTGAGGCTACCGACAGTGAGAACCCTGCCTCCTTCGATGTCACCTCTGCCACTGCACGCAGAGATGCTGCTGCAACCTCTGCCACTGCTACCTCCCCTGGTGCCCCAAAAATCGAGGTCAACCACACCGAGTCCCTCAGTAGCAATGACTCTCCCGACGCCCGCGAGCTCTCCCCCCGCTCCCTCCCCAACTCCGACTCCGAGTCCGACTCTGAGGTCGAGGAGTACGGCGAATCAGTCGCCGAGGCCTACGACGAGCTTAACCGTGGCCTCAGCCGTGTCGCCACGCAGGTCATGAGCCACATGGACGAGCAGGCTGGTGAGCTCGATGACGGTTACGCCCTCTCGCGTATGGCCACGAGAAACGCCGACGTCACTGTCAAGGTCATTGAGGAGACCCAGCTGGACCCAGAGTTCATCGAGAAGATCACCTCGAACTTTGATTTCTTTGTTTATTCCGTCCTGTTCGTTGCCGGCCTGCCGATCTACTTCTGCACAGGTTATGAATTGCCCGTGCACCTTGGCGTCGCGATCGTCCTCTTCAAGCTCTGCCTGCTGCCACCGCCACGCCTCAAGAAGTACCTGCACCCGATCCTGATCTCTTTTTCGTTCTCGCTGCTCGTCTTCTACATCCTGTCGCTGATCCACCACCAGAACTACAAGACGATGATCGCGCACTACAAGACGGGCCGCACCTACCTAAAGCTCTTTGACTACAGCAACTACCACACATGGCCCGGCGCAGGCGATTTGCTTGTCTCCATGATGGACGTCTCGATCGCCGCCCTGTCGCTCGCCATGTACCGCTACAGAGGCGACCTCAAGCGGTACTTCCTATGCCTGATGCCCGTCGTGATCATCTTCTCGTTCACACAGTTCTTCATCTACCCGCCGCTCTGCTACCACGTCGGCATTTCGTCGTCGAACTCGCTCGGTTTCACTGGCCGTTCCGTGACGATGGCTCTCGGCACGCCGCTGGTTGCTGCCCTCGACGGCTCGAACCAGCTCATGTCGGTGACGACTATCATGTCCGGTATCATCGGAGTCTTTTTGGGCGACTGGCTCTGCTTCTCGCTGCTACGTATCAGACGTACCGACTTTGTCAGCCGTGGAGTCACTCTTGGCACCAACTGCGGCGCCGTCTCGACGGCTCACCTTTTGAGCGTCGACCCAAGGGCCGCCGCTATGAGTTCGCTCAGTTTCACCCTCTTTGGAACAATTATGGTCATTATGGCCGCCATTCGGCCGCTGGTCCATGTGGTTCAGCATCTTGTTGGCTGGTAAGGGAAGGCCTTGCCGGCTCAGGACGTCCTACTACACAGCATCTAATAGTAATATTCATCAAAGCTAATTCATCTCTACTCCCCCCCCCCCGCTCTCTCTCCCTACCACCCCACTGCTGCAACCGGCGTCGCGACGATCGCCTGTCAACACTCGACGAATTCTTTTTTTTTTCCCCCGTTGACCCAGTTCGCGGAGGAACGGAACCGAAACCATTCGTTACCCAATTTGGATAATGAAGGGAGTGAAAAAAAAAAGATTGGTTAGCGAGTGCACCTGCCTGTAGCTGTGAGATAATCACTGAGGTTGAAATTTCATGGCCCCCCGGCGGGGTCCAAGAGGCTCTCTGAAAGGTTAGTAGATCATTTCCTTGCTCACTGCTTTGATCGTTACCTTGTTCGCTTCCTTGCGGTTCTAGGTTGCTCAAGCAGTTTTGTTGGCACCTGCTAGGTCAGCGAAATTCGCCCCTGGCACATTTGAATCAAAACTTCCAATTCTGGCTTACCCCACGATTTCCTGGAAAAAGAAACCTACGTCATTTGACGCATCAGTGAGGTACCTGCTCCTGGTGGGCTAGAATGGGGGCTGGTCCGGGTTGTGGCCCAGCGCCAAGCTCTGTCTGGCTTGCGTCACTTTGCCCGGCGGCAGTTTGTTTTTTGGGCCACGCGTCCATTGGTGCCGGACTCGGCCTACGCTCCGACTCCTGCGGCCTACGACTCCTGCGGCCTGCGCGACTCATCTGCGGCCGGTCTTCTTTACTCCCATTAGCCCATTTTCATCCCACCCCTTTTTTTTTGGGTCGTCACTGGCACATCCTACTATCCCCCTGATCGAACGGCCCCAAGATCCCCCCCACGCAGCCTTTCCGCCAAGCCTTTCCCCCACGTCCACGTAACGGTCTCACTTACACACTGAAACGTCATCGGAGATTGACGGACCTCCGAGCGTGTAGCAATATCTGACCCCGTAGCCTATTGGCCGGCAAAAATGTCCGACTGGTCCCGACAACAAGCCCCGCCAAACAAGCCAGTGCTGGGCTTCCTTGCCTCGGTGCCTCGGTTCCGAAGTCGCCGTAGCAGGCCTTGCTTATCATGACCACTAAACCAATTAAGCAAGAAAAAAAAAAAAAAAAGACAGACTCCGCTGCCGCTGCCTTTCGGGGTAGCGGAGCTGACCCGCGCTCAGTACTCGCCTTCCCCACAAAAAACTGTCGTTTCTTTTGCAACCACGAGAGTCCCTGGGGCGCCCCATAGAGGCAGAGCTTCCTTCCCCATGCGAAATTCTGGACGTGCACCTTCCCCATAAAAGTAGCAGATTCCCCCATCAGGGTTGACAAGCACGCAGCACCCAAACCGCAGTGTTAGTTGTTTGAAGCTGTTTGCAGTTGTTTTAGATGAAGCCTCGCAACATGTCGCCGCCTCAGGGCCCCGCGCAGTACCATCAGCACTCCCACGACCACTCTCAATGCCAGCCGCAGCCGCTCGGAACCTCGCTTCCTTCCGACTCCGTTTCTGCCACCACTTCGGCCAGCTCCAGCGCAGCATGGAACATCATCAAGAACCCGTCGAGCGGCCGCACCCGCATCTCGCAAGCCTGTGACCGCTGCCGTGCCCGGAAGATCAAGTGCTCCGGCAAGTCGGAGACCAGCCCGCGCTGCACAAACTGCCAGAAGGACGGCTTCCAGTGTGTCGTCTCGGACAAGCTCACCCGTAACTCCTTCCCTAAGGGCTACACGAAGAACCTCGAGAAGAAGCTGCTCGAGGTCGAGCTCGACCGTAACCGACTCCAGCTCGAGCTCAAGGAGCTCCGTGCACAGCTTGGCCGTCAGGACGACCCGATGGAGTCGGCTAGTGACAGCTCTGTCTCACCGCACTCTGCATCCATCGCAGTCAAATCGGAACAGGTGAATGTCGACGCTTTGCCTGTCAACGCAGCACCCACGGCATCTGCCTCTGCCACTCCAGCAGACCTCGCTTCCGCAGTTTCCGCAACCTCCATTTCCGCAGCTTCCGTTTCCGCCTCACCCGCCTCCTTCGCCAGCGCAGTTTCATCTTCCAATGGTGCTGCTGCTTCCGCTGCGTCCGCTGCTGCGGCTGCTGCGTCTGCTTCTGCTGTTTCTGGCGCAGCCACCTCTTCGTCTTGCACCTCAGAGTCGAATGCCGCATTCAAGCCGGCCCTCATCTCCTCTTTCAACACCGATGAGGACGGCCAGCTTGCCTTCGGCCAGTTCATGGTGTTCCCGTTTAATAAGCTGCTGAAGAAGCTCGAGATCAACAGCTTCAACGGCTACGAGCCTAGCTCCGCCTCCTCTGACAAAAAGTCCGGTCCGAAGAGCGAGCAGTACGTCTACGGTGGCCGCGACGATCCGGAAACGCTGATCCTCATGAACTACCACCTCAACCTCAACCGGTACCTCAACCTCGTCCTCTACAAGCTGATCTTCCCGGCGTTTTCTGTTGGAACCGCCTCGAACAGCAAGGGCAAGCTCTCGTCGAATGGAAAGAACCTCGACCACCTCATCTGGCTCTTCTTCAATGTCTACAACAAGCTGATCCCGATCCTCGACTTCGAGCTCTTCTACAACGACTACCTGACATTCATTAACAAGTACACCGTCAAGAACTCTACCTATATCGAGAACGGCGAGGCAAAGAAGAGATACTATGAGTTCACCACCAAGGAGCAGGACCTCCTCATTAAGCTGATCCTCATTCTCAAGTTCACCACAACTGCACCGAAGGGCGCCGCTACTTCCTCCATCCCTGATCGTCACTCATTTAACCAGCTCGAGGAGTCCATCAAGCTGATCAACCTCAAGAACCTGAAGATGATGATCCGCGGCATGAACTTCACCACCGACGTCTCGATGGACAAGTACGAAATCTCCCTGATGCTCTTCTACTACCTGCTCAAGTTTGAGAACTACAATGCCGTGCCCGAATCGCTGCGTGATACCAGCCGCTTGAAGTTCAGAGTCAACCTGCTCCGTGATGTCGGCCAACTTTGTGACTCTCTTAATGACCGCCTCCACTTCAGCAGAAACTCGGCAAACCTAAAGCTCGCCAGCAAGACTGGCCGCAACGAGCAGGTCGTCAAGATCCAGCGTCTGAAGCTCTACTGGGACTATCAGATCCTCACGCGGCTTGCAGAGGTCTACTTCAATGTCGACCTCGCCTCGCTCACTCCAAAACGCGACTTTGGTAAGCTGCAACCCCAGTCCCTCGAGAGCATCAAGGTCGTCAGTCCTGACATCGAGATCACATTCCAACTGAAGAAGCTGCTCGACATCATCCCTAAGAATTTGCTCGCCCTCTGTGTCGCTAACAACAAGACGGCACTTAAGGAAGTCAACAACAATCTTACTCGCTGGTGCGAGAAGGTTGATGCAATTCAGACCGAGGAAAATGCACAGGTCATTACGAAACTTAAGACCTACTACCATTACTTCAAGATCCTTATCCACCTGAATGGATCTAGTCGTGAACTCCGCAACACCTGCATCAGCTTCCTTAACAGCGCCTACGGTCTTATCTTTGATGAACTCTCCGATGTCTCTCTCGAAAATGCCGAGAACCTGTCGCTGCACAGCTTCAACTTCCATCTGATTTCTATGATCACACTCATCAAGCTGGGTTCGAGCAGTAAGAACTCTAGGGAACTCACTGCAAAGATTATAAAGGTTGCAAAACTGTACCAGGTGCTGATCTCGGTCAAGAATGTCGATCCACTGATCCAGGACCTGGCCAGATATCTGTTTGACAATATTCTGGCAACTCCAACTTCCAAAAACAATAGTGGTGCCACTGCTGGACCGAGCGAAATTGCTCCGAAAGATGACCTTGCTCTGTTTGCATACACCATGGCTCCATCTGGAAGCAGCAGTGGATCTTCTGCATTCTTGAGAAATGCCCCAAGTGCTCGAAAGATGGCTTTCGAGTACACTGGAACTGAGGGCGCTGGCTCCTCGTCTCGCAAGAGACGCAGTAGCGATTCACCAGAGTCCGAGAGCTCAGCATACTCTAAGAGACTCTCGATCTCCTCGAACGACACTGCCACCACCACTGTCCCTTCACTCTTTGGTGGTGTCCCACCAGCAGACCTCGTTGCTCAAAAGAGACCTACAGCTTCTTACGAGGCCAAGCCTCGTGCAATGAGTGACTCTGTCAATCAGGCTGCTGCTAAGCCTCCGCTTAGCAAGGAGCCTAGTATGACTAACCTCTTTAGGGAGATCAATGTCAGCCTGGGTCTTGGTGAGTTTGCTGAGGATGACAAGAAAAAACTTAACATCTCAACGATTCCGTCAGAAACGAACTTGGCGGATTCTTTGACCGATGGTAGTTTCTTCGAAGAGGGAAACTCCATCTCTGCTGCAGCACCTGCTGCGGACGTTGGAGTTGGCTCTCCAAAGAGAAGTGGGGTTTCAACAGAGGATCTTTCGGAGCTGATGACTCCCGACGCCTCTTCAACCTTTGGCTCTCGTATGAACGCCTTCCGTGATGATGATGACCTTCTGAAGCTGAAGGAGCGCGTCCTCAATATGAAGTCTAGGGCATCCACCACGATGGGTTGATCAACTGTTGAAAGTTATACACACACATTATTCCCACACGATATATATTTATTCCAATGGTAAAAACAGGTATTATATTTAGTTTGGTGCCATCACCATCTCCTCGGACCCCTTGTTCTGCTCCTCCATGCGTTTCACCTCCCACTTGTTCTTTCCCATGACGATGCTCCGCAATGCGAGATGCGAGATGTATGCAACAGAGCCGCAGCATCTGAAAACTGCAAAGCCAAACACGGCCCATAGGATGAAGGCAAGGTACTTGTTCGACTGGATTGCATCTGGTTCCCAGATTTGGGTGATGGTCATCACGAGAATCACGTTTGAAACAACCCATAAAAGAACGACACGGGAACGGACGTCTCTGTAGTAGTCCTGGGCACTGATGACCTGTGGAGCTGGTGCACCGTCGCGCATGTCTTCTGGCTGCTTACGGCGTTCCTTAAGCTTGTAGAGGTTCTCTGAGTACATCGAGTCGATATCTCTCTGTTCACCGATAATCTCCAGCTTGATGACCTCCTGACCCTGATCGTCCTTCTCGATCGTGGCCTTGCCGAGATCGTTGGAATGTTGGTTGTCTCCCTTGGTACCCCAAGTAACATCGTGGGTGTTACAGAATGCGTAAATCTGCAGCAGGCAGGTGTAAGCCGGAAGCAGGAGGAAGTACTGGATCGAGGACGTGAAAATGTGCCACGGATCCAGGTACAAGATAGACGAAAAGATGTAGAGACCGTAGGTTGAGCCAAGAGAGATGCAGATAGAAGTGAAACTCAGTCCAGAGGAATCTCCCATCTGTTTCTCCTTGATCATGCGGCCAAGGAAGTAGAAACCGGAGATGATGGCATATCCACCGCAGAAAACGAGGATCAAAATAACAGCCAGGAAAAGGTTAGGAGCTCCTTGTGGTCTGTTACCCATCGAGATGACGAGTGTGGCGATCAGCGTGCACAGAAGAAGGTAGTTCATAATCTCAAAGAACACTTTACCGCCGGTACCTGCCAGAGTAATGAGCGAGCCGGCAAGGTAGTAGAACGAGATGTAGAAGTTTGCCACAGAGAAGAAGTTGAAGAGGAGCTGGAGGCCCTGGTAGAGGAACTCGATGTGGAAGAAGAGCTTGCGAGCAAGCGAGTGATCCGTATGCCAGATGTTAAAGAAGTGCACTTGGGACCAGAGTGCAGCAAAGAAGGCACCGTTGAGCCAACGCCGTCTCTGAGAAACAAATTCTGGAAGCGACTCTGGAACATCGGTCTCACCCCTGGCATTCTTCACATACTTGAGCACCCAGCGTGCCTTCTTGCGAGACACAAGCTCCCATGCAAGAATACGATCCTCGGCAAGGTACATGTTAGCGGTAAACATGTTGGTATCATCTGCCGTGTCGCTCTTCTCGCCTTGGAAGTACTTGATCAGCGGACCGTTGCCGTCTTCGTCGTTCTGTAAGGCGGAGTACCTGTAAGCCGAGAGAGCACCGGGAAGCACAGAGATGTATCCAAAGACAGACTCGCAAGGCTTGTCCAAGATATTCGACATCTTGTATTCAAAGTTCTGCGATGCCACCAGTGGGTTCAGAAGTTTGTGCCAGTACTTGCCCTTCATAGTGATAATCTGGCCGGCGGCACCAGCGACATTCGAGTCGAGATCGAAGGCCTTCCAAAGGTTGTAGGTAGCACTGTCGCCCGGTTTTGTGCCGACATCGAGCATGACACACACATTTGGCTGAAGAATAGGGCAGATGGCGTTAAAGAGCCATCTGTGAGAGTTGATCTTCTTGGCGTTCTTCTCCTTCATGCAGAAGACGACTTGGACTGGGACAATTCCCGACTCAGGGCCCGCAAACTTCAGTGACTCGTCGATAGAGACCTGGGCGGTGTACTCAAAGAGATGTGCCTTGACCTCCTTCTGGTTGACGAACGATTTAGCGATACCCTCCTGGTAGACGCCCATGGCAGAGAGGACCTCGAGGACACCGGAGTTGACCTTGTTACGACCATCGGCAACGATCATGACGACGACCTTTTTCCAGGAGTCTGGTCCCCAGTTGTTCGAGTTCTTTCTGCGCGTAAGATATGCAATGTTTCTGAAAACAGCATGGAGAGTTCTAGCGAGAGCGACCTCGTTTTCGTTGTACATGGTGATGCAGATGACGATCTCGGTCTCTCTGCCAACCTCGTTAGTTCTGAGCGTGAAACCATCGGCGACAAAGTCATCAGGGTCTGATGTGACAGCAGAGTACTTCATATAGTCGAACTCATCCTGACCAGTCTGAGGAAGGAAGCTGTGGAGAATCGATGGCACAGGGTTGTCAAGAATGAGGTTTCCGTTCTTCGATCGGAAGATCTTTTGGGTGGCACGGAAACGACGTGGCTGGAAGTCGCCTGGGATTTGATTGAAGACATGTCCATCAAGAGAGGAGCCGAAGTTGTCGGCCTCAAGCTCGCCCTCTTTATCAGAGGCAATCGTAGAGTCGTCAATGTAGGACGACTCCGTCGTCTCCTTGTTCGTCAGGTCGATGGACTCATGCAGCGTCTTTGGCGTGAGCGATCTCTTGGACGGGCTAAGGCTAGGCACATCAGAAAATGGGTTGTCGACATCCGAGTTAGCAGCAGCATATGTGCTGGCAGAGAAGATCGGCTTGGCTGCATCGAGAGCGGTCCTGCTGGAGCCAATGGAGCGGCCCATCTCCCTCGACGGAGAGCCCGGGTAGTTGTCGTCGTCGTCGTCGTTGTCGGTGACAATGGCAGACACGGGGCGCTGTCTCGATGGAGACTCACCGTTTGTATATCTCTTTCTAGCTGTGTTGTTGCTGTGGTCAGCGGCGGCCACAAAGTTCTGGGCCATTTCACTCGAATTCAGCATGTAGCTCGAAGAATCCCTGGTGAGCTTCGTCGGGGAGTAGCGTCTCGCAGCCTTCGACGGCGATGACTGCGGCGTGTATGCCTCCTGTGGCCGTCTCACTGGCGACTCAGAGTCTGTGGAGTCTCTGAATGGGTTGAACGGCATTGGGTGGAGGATGTATTAGAGACAGAAATTGGGCTCATCAGTCTGCGCCTGATATGTTTTCCTTCGGGGGCCCAATGGTTTCCTAAAAAGGTAAGAGCTAAACAGCGGGGGTGAAACTGCATGAAAAAAAAAAAATGTGAGGCCTCTAAATCGGGCTGTGCAGTGCAAGCTATCCTGTCCCCCGGCTTATTTAGCGAGGGTGGGGGGAGTGAGATATGGAGAGGGCAAAGGGATCGCCATCCCATTAAATTTGGAGAAAAATAAGGAAATGGGTGGGACGAATACAATCAGTGCATTCGCACAATCGTATCTATACCATTACCTTCCCACTAATCGCTCTTTCAGTCACAATATCATCTGATTGTTTCAGAGCTCCCCCTTACCCTCCCCAAATAGGCAATTATTTCTCGAGGAAAGAGGCAGTCCTTTCCACATTTTTTCGACGGTCGCATTTCAACAATTCTTAATCATTGATATCCAGCATGCTCTCGCTTCTTTTCCTCGTTTCGGCATCCCAGGCTGTCACTGTCACCACGACCCTCAGTCCTGCACAGCAGTCCTACGCTGCCGCCGTCAAGAACCAGCAGCTCCTCGAAGAAGCCATTGTTGATATCGCCAATCGGTATGACGAGTATGGCTCATACATGGAGGAGAACGACATGACGTATCCTGCATCGCTTATGCAGTTTTACGTGTATATCACTGCTGCCACTGATAATGACTATCCGACCTCGCTTGTCGCTGCCAGCTTCCCGTTCGAAGAGTTCCAGACTTACATGACCGCCTTCCAGTGGTACAGCTCGCTGATGGAGAAGGCCTCGGCAACCACCTTCTACCTCCCATCCGAGTTTGCCACGATGAAGTACACAATCGACGAGACTACCATGGCCGGCGAGTTCAGCACCAGCACTAGTTCCAGAACGATAGCTTCCACGTCGTCCAAATACAGCAACAACTCGAACAGCAGCACCAGCTCCCGTGCATCCTCTCACACGTCCAGCACCACCAGCTCCACCAGCTCCAATTCTGGCAGTGCCTCTTCGACTTCTGAAGCAAGCACTAGCAACTTCGGATATAGGCTAGTCCTGTCCATTCCAGATACCATTATGTGCCTATTGGCTGCCCTTCTCATCTAAGAGTTGCCCTTATTCAAGATATCCTCGACTTCGTGGACCTGTCGTTGGTTAGTGGGAACGTCGGCTGTGTTTTTTTTTGGCGTCCTCTCTGGACCCGTTATATATACTTACCAATTGAATGAACTGTTTGTCTTTGAGCTTGGTGAAAAGGTAGTCACGTAGACTACCCTGGTCAGGGGCAGGTTCAGCCTCGACCAAGCCCTGGATAGCTGGCTGCTGAGAGAAGCTGGACAGGAGCCAGCTATTGTCGGCATGAAGGGCCCCAGGCTGAGGCTGCTGCACCTCTAGCTGCCGCACTTCTACCTGCGACTCCATGATCTGTGACTCTATGATTTGTGACTCCATTATCTGCGAGTTCTGGAAGTTCTGTGACTCCCATTGCTGGCTGGGAACCACCTGCGAGGCGATCCCGAAACTCTTCACTGGGATCCCCCAGGCAGAGAAGCACCGCAGACACCGGTCGTACTGCTCGCGGCTGTCGAACGCCAGCTGCACCTTTTTTCTGCTCTCGCCTCTGTCGTACTTGACGGCTATCAGCGGGAACTTCTCGTACACCGTGCAGTACTCGTCGTGCTCGAACCCGAGCCGTTCCAGGACCATCGCCTTATATGCTACCTTAATGAGTGGGCGGGCGGGGCTCCAGCAATCGTCGACCGGAAGGTTGCACGTGAACGAGAGGTCGAACCTGTAGGGCAGTGCAACCCACTGGTCTTCGATATACCTCCAAAACTTGCGGAAACTGGCTGTTTCGTACGTTGGCTGGACCATGGCAGAAGGGAATAGGGCGTTAAGTTAGATCGAGGAGTCTCTAAATTGACCCCTAAACTAAATCCCTTCCGCGATTCCGCGGGGTTCTTTTTTTTGGGGGTTTTCCACCGCCCCCTCCGCCACACCGAGCCGGTTATTTCCTCTTTGGGACGCATTTGGCTATCTATCTATCAGAAATCAGCCCGGATACTACGCACCTTTGACATGGACTCCTCTTCCTCCGGCGAACGGGTGTCGCTCAATTCGGTCACCAAACTGACCGCCCCGAGCTCCTCGGATATTCCGGCGGACCTCTCGACGTCCATTGTCACCACGGGCGCCACCGCCGAACAACCCTCCCATAGCCTCGATTTGGCACGGACACGCACCTACGAGGAGATCCTCGGGCTTGAAGAGACTGAGGAGACGCCGCTCGGCAGACACATCACGGCATTTGGCGTCGTCATGCTCACGCTGCAAAAGATCATTGGATCGGGCATCTTCGCCGTCTCCGGATCGATCTACAAGGACGTCGGCGGCTCTCCGCTGCTCTTCTTCGTGATTTGGGCATTGGCCGGCTACATGAGTTACGCGGGCATCTCGTCGTTCCTCGAGCTCGGCTCCATTGTGCCCCGCTCGGGAGGAATCAAGGTGTTCCTGGAGTACATCTACTACAAGCCCCGCATGATGATGTCGTACCTCTTCAGCGTCTACTCGCTCGTTTTCGGGTTTGTCATCACTAACAGCATCATCTTCGGCGAGTACACGCTCTTTGCCCTCGGCTACGACGACTTCGGCACGCAGCTCCCCAAATACGTCGGGCTCGGTTTCGTCGTGCTCACCGTCATCATCAATGGTGTCTCGCCGCACTTCGGTGTCGCCGTCCAGAACTATCTCGGTGTCGCCAAGCTCGCAGTCCTCGTTCTCATGGCCCTCTCCGGTCTCTGGGTCCTCATCCTCCCACAGACGATTACCGGAATCCCAAACAATCTGCACTGGTCCGAGTTCGTCAGGCCAAAGAGAACCATGACACTGGGGTCGATCACCTCAGCGCTCCTCAAGGCCGTCTTCTCCTTCAGTGGTTGGCAGACCGCCCACGTCGTCATGAACGAGGTGATCGACCCTGTCGAGACGATGAACTTCGCCGCACCGCTCGCCATCATCATCGTCAGTGTCGCATACTTCCTCATCAACCTCAGCTACCTGATCGTCATCCCAGACACAGAGCTCACGACCCTCCGTGAGATGGTTGGCGGAATCCTCTTCGAGAAGATGTTCGGCCACAATCTCGGTCGTCACATCCTCACTGCTGCAGTGGCCATCTCTGCAGCGGGAAACATCCTCGTCTGTCTCTACTACATCTCCAGAATGAACCAGGAGGTGTTTAGGCAGGGTTTCCTGCCTGGAAGCCGCTACTTTGCATCGAACAAGCCGTTCAACTCCCCGCTCCGCTGTATGGTTTTCCCGCTCCTGTTCTCGGTCGTCTTTACCTTCGCAAAGACCCCGGACAACTTCTACAACTGGATTGTCAACCTGGAAGGATACCCCATGCAACTCTTTGTCGGTCTCTGCTGTATCGGTGTCTTTGTGCTCAGACGCCGTCGTGCAGACGTCGAGCCAACTTTCAGAGCGAGAACCATTGACGTCATCTTCGTCATCCTCTTCTCGCTCTTTACTTTCATCGGACCACTCAACCCGTGGGCTGTTGTGCCTAAAGAGTACCAGGCATTCCCAAACTATGCATACACTGCGCTCCTCATTCTGATCCTCATCACTGCGTGCTGGTGGGTCAAGTTCAGACTGCTACCGAGGATCGGCCACTACGACTTACACAAGGCTGAGGTCGTCCTCCCAGAGGGCCTCACCATCACTGAATGGGAGAAGGAGCGTCTAGGGTCCGGAGACGACTACGAGCAGGTCGCGCAGACTGCTTGATTTAGATACAATTTGAAGACAAAAGAATTGCACATACCTATATGTACTATAGTAAAGTGAAAGCCAATTATTTTTTGCTCACCTTGGCATAGGCCTCCTTGGCAAGTCTCATCAGTTCATCGAATTCGCCGGTGTCTTCACACATCGACCGGAACTGCGATTTCTTATCCTTCAGCAGCACGTATGGGTGCTCGTACTCCTTGACCTGGCCCTGGTCAAGAACCAGGATCCGGTCATAGTCGATGATCGTCTTCAGACGGTGAGCGATCGTGATAATCGTGCTGGTCGAGAACTCCTCCCGGATCGTCTTCTGGAGCTTGGCGTCAGACTCGTAGTCGATCGAGGCAGTGGCCTCGTCGAGCATCAGAATCTTTGGAGACTTCAGAAGAGATCTCGCCAAACAGAGCAGCTGTCTCTCTCCCTGAGAGAGATTGCCACCACCTTCGGTGATAGGGGCATCCAAGTCGAGGAACTTGTTTTTGTTCTCCTCGTCGTTTCCTGCAGTAGCTCTCGTCAACGGGTTCGCCAACTCAGCGAGTTCTTCTTTAGACACGAGGCCAACTCTTCTCAGAGACTCAAACATGTCCTTATCAAGGTAGTCGCCATAGATGTCGAGGTTCGATCTGAGGGTTCCCGCGAACAGCGTTGGGTCCTGCGGAATGATCGTCAGGCCGCGTCGAAGTGGTGTCAGGCCAATCTTGGTGATGTCGCTTCCATCAATCTTGATGAATCCACTGTCTGGATCCACAAATCTGAAGAAACTCTGAATAATCGTCGACTTTCCAGCTCCAGTACGGCCAATGACACCAACCTTTTCGGCTGGGTTCACGTGGAAAGAGACATTCTTAATGACACGAGGAAGCTCTGGGGCGTATCTGATGGACAAGTCGTGCACATCAATCTCACCTCTCTGTGGCCAGCTCGATGGTGGGTCGTGCTTGGTGTGTGCCTCTGGCTCCTGTGGGGTACCGGTAACGTACTCCTGGATACGCTCGATCGAGTTCATGTTGATCTCAACCTGAGAATAGGTACGCATGGTCCAGAGTGCAGCATTGCTGAAAGAAACGGCAAACGACAGGGAGATACCAGCCATACCGGAATCAATCCTGCGGGAAGCAGCAACAGCCAGCGAACCACTGACAACGGTAACAAGAGCACCAATGAAGTCCGCTCTCAGTGCAAGCCAACGGTTGTTCAGCCAAACGTAAAAGAATGGACGGTTGTTACCATCGATCCGCAGCATGTTATCGATGAGGAATCTACTTTCGTCGCAGTATGCTCTGATAGTAGTGACACCAACGAGTGTCTCGGTGAAGTGCTGGTGGATTGGAGAGCGCGTAATCGACTCGAATCTCTTGAGATCTCTAGACAGGTCCAAGTAGTAGATACCGACAAGTGCATAGAGGTAGCAAAGAATGACAGCAACGACCAGGAAGAGTGGGGTGATGATGGTAATCACAACGATAGTGACCACGCACGACACCACAGAGACCACGAAAGACTCCATGTACGGAGCAAGCTCTTGGTCCACGCCCTCGATGTCCTTCGAGAATCTGTTCATGATACGGCCAACAGGGGTCGAGTCAAAGAAGCGGAGCGACGATCTGACAACTCTGTGGAGAAGGTCGCTAAACATCCTGTTGGAGACCCGGAGACCACCGTAGAAGGTAAGGATCGAACTAGCGCATCCGACCATGGCGTAAGCCAGGCCAATCAATGCGTAGATACCAATGTAGTACATGGTTGAGTGGATGACTTCCTCGGAGCCGAAGATTCTCTCTCCGACAGCGGTCTTGATGAGTGGCTTGGACCAGTCAACAGACCGGAAGGCACCGATGGCATAGTTTGCACTGTAGATGACAATGTCGTGGACAATCTGGGAAGCTTGGGCAGCCCAAATTCTAAGCCACCAAGCCTGGACGGCGTAGATGGCCTGAGAACCAACGTAGGTAGCCATCATCATGGTCCACAACGTTGGGGAACCAAAGTAGCTGAGATATGCCTTGTAGACCTTCCAGCTGACAGCACCCTCAGATTTAGTCTCATCCTCGACAAGCTTGCCAGCAGTGTGTTCAAACTCGTCAGCGTTGATCTCCGACTCCGGGAACACGGTGTTCTTTCTGCTCAGCACTCTGGTGGCGGCATCCAGGAGCTCCTCGTGAGTCTCGTAGTTGAATCCGTCATCCTCGTCGTCAAGTTTGTCGAGAGCTGTCGTGGATGGTGTACGCGAAGCCAGAGCAGAACTGACGGTCTCCTTGTCGAACTCCTTCTCATCGATAAGCTGCTCGACACTACCTTGGGTCTTGACTCTACCGTTCTCCATGCTGACGACCCAAGCGGCCTCTCTGACAGTGAGTGAAATGTTGTGCGAAACCAAGATGCAAGTACGGTTCTTCATCAGCTTTCCGGTGATGCACTCCTGGTAAACGTGGACAGCTGTGTGGGAGTCGACGGCAGAAAGACAGTCATCGAGCAGAACGTAAGAAGCGGTGGAGTAGAGCGCACGAGCCAGCGAAACACGCTGCTTCTGGCCTCCAGAGAGGGTAACACCCTTCTCTCCAACCTCAGTGCTATCTCCGCCTTCCAAGATCTCCAGGTCTCTGGCAAGACCACATGCGGCAATAACAGCAGTGTAACGCTCCTCGTCGTATGGAGAAGAGAAGAGAATGTTGTCCTTAACAGTGCCGTTAAGCAGCCAAGGGGTCTGAGAGCAATATGCGACGGATTCGGTGAGGCCAGTCACAGGGTTTGGAACAAGGTCCTCTCTAGGAGTGGATCCTGGAAGGAAGACCTTACCCTTCTTGAGCTCCATCTCTCCCAGAAGGGCAAGAAGAATTGAGCTCTTGCCCGAACCCGTTGGGCCGATAATGAGGTTAAGCTTGCCGACCTTGAAACTAATGTCGAGGTCCCTAAGTTGGAAGTCGTTCTTCGAGTCCTTCGACCAAGAGAACGTGGCGTTCTCAAAGCCGACCAATGGAGAGTTTGGACCTCTCTTGAGACTCAGCTGCTCATACTTGGAGCACTCTGGCTCATTCAGGAACTCCTGGATTCTGTCAAGGGAAATCTTGGACTGAACCACGAAGGAGAGCATATCAGCGAGCTGGTCGAGAGGGTTGCGGAGCAGGTTGAACAGAGAAAGTGCCGTGAATGCAACTGGAGTGGTCAGAGGCCTGTTCAGGACAACAGTGTAGCAGTAGAAGGTAACGAGGCAGACAAGGGTTGGAGTGATCATCCAGAGGAAAGTGACGCCGATCCAAACGATGCAGCGCATCTTGAGGTAATCCAACTCACGAATACGGATGTCCATAATGTCCTCCTCGAATTTGGACTCCCAAGCAAAGAACTTGATGATCCTGATATTCTGGAAGGTCTCGTTAAGCTTCTGGATACGCTCGTCGGTGACTTTAAGCATGCGCTTCTGGTAATCGCCGAGCTTCAAGGAGATGCTGTAGTTGATTGGAAGGAGAAAGATGATCGTCAAGGATCCGACGAGGGCAGGCCAACCCATCAGGTTGTAGAGAAGGGTAATGGCGAACACCGTCATAACGATCGAGCTGACAAAGTAGTGAAGGTACGCACAGATCTCGGACACTCTAAATGCGTCGACGGCCATCAGGTTGATGATAGTACCGATATCCTTGGACTTGGTGCTGGATGGGTCCTTCTCGCGCTTCTCGTGAGGAGGCTCTCCTTCGGAGTGCTCGGCACCTTCCTCGGAGAGGTCTTTTTCGGCCTCGTCATCCGGGTCGTTGTCGGCGGTCAGCTTGCGTCTGAGTGCCTTGGCGTAGATCTCTCCAACGATGATGGCCCTCATTCTGGTAGAGACTCTACGACCAACGTACAGGGAGCGGCCGTTGAAAAAGGCACAGACGGCATTGGCAACAAACATAAGGATGACGTAGAGCCAGGCCATGCTCGAAGTCCCCGAGGAAGGGTCCTCGATGTACTCAAGAAGGTATTTCAAGAGAATTGCAGGCACGAACGTGACGAGAGCATCGACTGTCGTCAGGCAAGACTGCTGAAGGAGGTAGCCAGTGAACTGGGAGAAGAGGTTGTAGGTGAACTTGACGTAGTACTTGGACTTGTGGTACTTCATAAGGACCGGGTAAGCATAGTCGTCGTAGCGAAGTCCCCAAATGTCGGACATCTGGATACCAGTCTTGTGGGCAATGAAGATCATCTTGTCGATCCAGGCGTAGAAGACGATGCTGAAGAATGAGGTCTCCATCTCCGGGGATGGCTCGATGCCGTCCTGGATGGCTCTGATGGCCGGTCTGTCGCTGAAGTGGCAGGAACCGACGAGCAGGATGAGGGCAGTGTCCAGAACGAACTGGGCGATGTAGAACAGGCGTGACTGGTCAGTAGCGGTGTGGTGAAGCACAGCGGACCGCAAGAGGAAAACCGATGGGAACCAGTCGAGAAGGTAGAGAGAAAAGGTGAAGTACCAGAGGTCTGGGAGCTTCTGAGAAAGGCCTGTTGAGACATAGGTCAGTCTAATTGTGCAGAGGACCAGCATGTAGATCCAGTATGCGAGGCCGATGTATGGGGTGGTCTGGTAGAGGGACCACTCCTGGCCAATCTCCGGGGAGAAGAAGATGAGAGCCTGAAGGCCCAGATGCAGGATGACGAGGAGCTCCTCGAAGGCGACCTTGCGGCGCTCCGCCTGGGTCCTATACACGATCTGGAGCTTGCTGATCGGCTTGCCATCAGCGTCGACGGGCTTGATGTGAGTGACATCGAAGTGGATGTCCGAGGGAGACTTGTTCTTGGCATCTCCCCCCTTGCCGTCCGTGTCGTCTCCGTCGTCGTCCTCTGTATCCTGGATGGTCAGGTACTCTGGGCCAGCCTCACCCGAGTCTCCGAGCAGCGGTTGTTGCTCGTCTCCGGAGGAGGTCGTGATCTTGTACTTGAACAGGCCATTCTTGAACTTTGAGGTAGCGAGCGCCACAGTTTCGCCGAGCAAGAGCACAACGGAGGCGGCCATGAAACCGCCGAGGAGGTACTCCTCGATAAACAAGTGCTTTGCACATGGAGTGAAGTCGTCGATGTCCCAAAGGGATTGGCAGGACATGGCTGGTAATGAAAATGCGGACGGAAGATAGTAAAGTGCGGCGATTGGTTTTAAAAGTGGTATAGAATGAAAGAGTGGGTGTGCTTTGAGTCTATGTTTAGTGAGCTTCAGTCAGGGGAAGACCGGTTCCTGGGATGGTTTTTTGGAATTCCAGAAGTTTAGGAGCAGTGGTTCGTTATTAGAGGCTTTCTAAACGGTACAGGGCAGCTCTGAAAAGTGACTAATTGAAGGAAGAAAAGCCACGCAAAAGAAATAGGAAGTACCTTCTAAGTTTTTCCCCCCCTTCCCTCCTAGCGCCCCTACTCAATTGCATTTTTTTTAACGATACTCCATCGCGCGCCTGCGGTGCTATCTCTACGAGGCGAGACACAATTCTTGGCCGTGCCGTTTTGGGGGGTGGAGGCTACTGAAAAGGGGAAGCGAGCTGCAGTTTATGAGAGGAGTTTTCTGACTGGGGGGACAACCCAAATTGTACGGACAGTACACGGTTGAACTGAATGGGATTGAACAGAGTGATTGAACGGAGTGATTGAACGGGCCAAGTAGGGTTTCCTACAGGACTGGTGGACAGACCGTTTGAACAGCCTTTTTGAATTCTTGCATTCGGCCAATGTCCGCATTCCTACATGGCAAAAACTTGGCGCGCCTTATCTCCGCCAAAGCGAGATGCAAGATGTAGAGAGATAGCTCACGGTCAGGGGCAATACAATGGTTCGGTGAGTCATACGGGAAAAGTTTTCGAGGCAGGCGATGGTGGATGCCGGTGGTGACTGCATGCCAAGAGGAATGCCAGTATTGCGATAGCCTCGCTCTCTGCGCTGACGTAATCCCACTACATGAAAAATTCTGTTTCGTATGATATATTATATGACTATACGATTAGTCGTCGAACTTGTCGTTCGAACCTCTCAAGAGACCAGTACGTCTGGCGGCAATAAGACCGATCTTCTGTCCAGAAACGGCACCTCTGGAGATGGTCGAAGGCTTACCGATATGCTGGTGGTTACCACCACCGTGAGGGTGGTCGACTGGGTTCATGGCGACACCGC
>JADIOY010000030.1:0-59093 GCA_018344475.1 Xiuguozyma silvatica | reverse complement strand
GGGCTCCACTAAGCTCAGCCAGTTTTCCCCCAGCGCGCGAATAATCTCGGCGCTTCCACTTTTTCGGGCCTCGCCAATTTGTGCCCCCCCTCTTTCTCAAATTTCGAAACCCCCCCTAAATAGATACCCACCCACCATGTCCGACAACCCGCCAATCGACCTGATTGACGTGTGCCAGCTGGGCGCGCAGGGTGTCAACCCCGCCGCGTTCAACTTCATGTGCACGACGCTCGAGTCCGACCACTACGTGTGTTGCCGGGAGACCTCCGACGCCAAAAACACCGTTGCCATCGTCGATCTCAAGAACAACAACCAGCTCACCCGCAAGAGCATGAGCGCCGACTCGGTCATCATGCACCCGGAGCAGTTCATCATTGCGCTGCGGGCCAACGGCACGACGCTGCAGGTGTTTGACCTCGGCTCGAAGAAGCGCCTCAAGTCGAACGTGATGCACGAGCCCGTCGTGTTCTGGCAGTGGCTCAACGACCGCACGATCGGCCTCGCCTCCGCCAACAACATCTACACCTGGGACGTGCTGGACGGCTCCGACGCCGGCCCCGTGCAGCTGACGTCGCGCCACGTCTCGCTCGCCTCGTGCCAGCTGACGCAGTTTGTCACCAACCACGACGCCTCCTGGTTCGCCCTCTGCGGCATCGCCCAGGAGAACAACCGCATCGTTGGCCACATCCAGCTCTACAACAAGGCCCGCAACATCTCCCAGCCAATTGAGGGCCACGTCTGCGGCTTCGGCAAGTTCCGCCAGCAGAACGCCACCGTCGACACCCAGGTCTTTGCCTGCGCCTCCCGCACCGCCACCGGCGGCACCCTCCACCTCCTCGAGATCGACCACGCTGACGGCGCCCCGGCCTTCCAGAAGAAGACCACCGAGATCTTCTTCCCGAGCGAGATCGCCAACGACTTCCCCGTCTCCATCCAGCTCTCCAACGTCTACGGCGTCGCCTACATCCTCACCAAGTACGGCTTCATCCACCTCTACGACCTCGAGTCCGGCAAGAAGATCTTCCTCAACAGGATCTCCTCCGACCCGATCTTCACCGCCTCCAAGTACAACGACGACAAGGGAACCATCACCGTCAACCGCTCCGGTTCCGTCCTCGCCGTCGAGATCGCACCAGACCGCATTGTCTCCTACATCCTCGAGAACCTTGCCGACGTTGACCTCGCGCTCTCGATCGCTTCCCGTGCCGGCCTCCCAGGCGCCGAGCAGCTCTTTTCGCAGCAGTTCAACCAGGCCATCGCCCGCGGCGACTACCAGGCTGCCGTCAAGATCGCTGCATCCTCCGCTCAGCTTAGAACCCCGGACACGATCTCTCGTCTGAAGGCTCTGCCAACCCAGCCGGGCCAGCCCGCTCCGATCCTCCAGTACCTCGTGTACCTGCTTGACCGCGGCTCGCTCAACAAGCACGAAACCCTTGAGCTCGTGCGTCCGCTCGTTCAGCAGAACCGCACTGACACTCTCGAGAAGTACATCAAGGAGGACAAGCTCGAGCCTTCCGAGGAGATGGGTGACCTCATCAAGCCGATCTCGACTCCACTGGCTCTCGCAGCCTACTACAAGGCCAACGCCCCTGCCAAGGTCGTCAACTGTCTTGCCGAGCTCGGCCAGACCGACAAGATCCTCCCATACTGCGAGCAGGCCAACTACCATCCTAACGAGACCTCGCTCATCCAGTCCGTGCTCCGCGCCAACCCTGACAAGGCCGCCGAGCTCGCAACCCAGCTGCAGGCCAAGGACCCTGAGCTCGACGTCGAGAAGGTCGCCGACATCTTCTTCTCCCAGAACCACATCCAGCAAGGTACTGCCTACCTTCTCGACGCCCTCAAGGAGGACAAGCCATCTCAGGGTGACCTCCAGACTCGTCTGCTCCAGGTCAACTTGATCAATGCTCCACAGGTGGCTGATGCCATCCTGGGCAACAACATGTTCTCCCACTACGACAGACCAACCGTTGCTGCCCTTGCAGAAAAGGCTGGCCTCCCTCAGCGTGCCCTCGAGCTCTACGACGACTCGAAGGACATCAAGAGAGTCATCTCCAAGAACGCCACCCAGATCCCTTCTGACTGGCTCGTCGAATACTTTGGTAAGCTCAACGTTGACCAGACCGTCGCTTGCCTCCGCGAGATGCTTGGCAGCAACAAGGACGGCAACCTTCAGACTGTCATCCAGGTCGCTACTAAGTACTCCGAGCTCATCGGTCCAAAGACCCTCATCAAGGTCTTTGAGGACTATGGCGCTGACGATGGGCTCTACTACTACCTGTCTTCGATCGTCAACACCACCCAGGACCCTGATGTCGTGCTGAAGTACATCCAGTGTGCTGCAAAGATGGGCCAGACCAAGGAGATTGAGCGCGTCGTCAGAGACAACAACGTCTACAATGGCGAGAAGGTCAAGAACTTCTTGAAGGAGGCCAACATCGATGACCAGCTCCCACTGATCATCGTTTGCGACCGTTACGGCTACACTCACGACCTTGTTCTCTACCTCTACAAGAACAAGTACTACAAGTTCATCGAGGTTTACGTCCAGCAGGTCAACCCAAGCAAGACCCCTGAGGTTGTTGGCGCCCTCCTTGACGTTGACTGCGACGAGTCTGTTATTCAGAACCTCCTCCAGTCCGTCGTCAACCAGGTTCCAATTGGTGAGCTTTGTGATGAGGTTGAGAAGCGCAACAAGCTCAAGCTGCTGCTCCCATTCCTGGAGGCCACGCTTGCCTCTGGCACCCAGGACAAGGCTGTCTACGACACTCTTGCCAAGATCTACATCGACTCGAACAACAACCCTGAAAAGTTCCTGAAGGAGAACGACCAGTACGACACCAAGATCGTTGGTCAGTACTGCGAAAAGAGAGACCCATACCTGGCCTACATCGCCTACGAGAAGGGCCAGAACGATGATGAGCTCATCCAGATCACCAACGACAACGCCATGTACAAGTACCAGGCTCGTTACATTCTGAAGCGCTCCGACCCTGAGCTCTGGAACACTGTTCTGTCTTCCGACAACTCTCATCGCCGCCAGCTGATCGACCAGGTCGTTGGTACTGCTGTTCCAGAGATCGAGGACCCACAGCCAGTTTCGATTGCTGTCAAGGCGTTCATGGACAACGGTCTTACCACCGAGCTTGTTGAGCTGCTCGAGAAGATCATTCTCGAGCCATCTCCATTCAACGACAACCCATCGCTGCAGGCTCTCCTTCTTCTGACTGCCATCAAGGCCGACAAGTCGAAGGTCATGAACTACATTGACAAGATCGACCAGTACGACCCCGATGAGGTTGCCCCACTTGCCATTGAGAACGGCCTCAACGAAGAGGCCTTCACGATCTACGACAAGTTTGGAAAGAACAAGGAGGCCATGCAGGTCCTGACCGACGAAGTTATGTCTCTTGACCGTGCAGAGCAGTATGCCGAGAAGCTGGACAATCCGGAGGCTTGGTCCCAGATCGGTGCTGCACAGCTGAACGGTCTGCGTGTTCCTGAGGCCATCACCTCTTACATGAAGGCTGAGGACCCTGCCAACTTCGAGCAGGTGATTGACATCGCTCAGCATGCTGGAAAGGAGGAGGAGCTTATTCCATACCTGCAAATGGCTAGAAAGTCTTTGCACGAGCCTGCTGTTGACGGTGCCCTGATCAACTCTTATGCTAGCCTTGGAAAGCTCGACGACATGACCCGCTTCCTTAAGCAGTCCAATGTTGCCGACCTCGAGGATATTGGTGACCAGCTCTACCAAGCTGAGAACTACGAGGCTGCCAAGCCACTCTACGAGAATATCTCGAACTACAAGAAACTTGCATCTACACTGGTTCACCTCAACGATTACCAGGGTGCTGTCGACTGCGCCCGCAAGGCCTCTGACGTGCGTGTTTGGAAGCAGGTTGCACAGGCCTGCCTGGCCAACGGCGAGTTCCGTCTTGCCCAGATTGCTGGCCTGAACCTCATCGTTCACGCCGAGGAGCTGGACGAGCTGGTCAAGCAGTACGAGTACAACGGTTACTTCGAGCAGCTGATTTCTCTGTTCGAGAACGGTATGGCCCTTGAGCGTGCCCATATGGGTATGTTCACCGAACTTGCCATTCTGTACACCAAGTACCAACCGGAGAAGACGATGGACCACCTGAAGCTGTTCTGGTCTCGTATCAACATGCCGAAGGTTATCAAGGCCACCGAGGATGCACACCTCTGGCCTGAGACTGTCTTCCTCTACGAGCACTACGACGAGTGGGACAACGCTGCTCTTGCTATGATGGAGCACTCCGAGGCTGCCTTCGACCACGCCACCTTCAAGGAGATCATCCAGAAGGTGTCAAACCTGGAGATCCTTTACAAGGCCATCAACTTCTACACGAACATGCACCCATCTCTGCTGAATGACCTTCTGGCCGTTCTGTCCAACAGACTCGACCTGCCTCGTGTCATCCGCATCTTCCAGAAGTCCGACAACCTGCCTCTGATCAAGCCATTCGTGATCTCTGTCCTGGACAAGAACAACTCTGTTGTCAACCAGGCCTACCACGACTTGCTTATTGAGGAGGAGGACCACAAGTCTCTGCGTTCTAGCATTGAGGCCCATGACAAGTTCGACCAGCTCGACCTTGCCGAGCGTCTCGAGAAGCACGAGCTCATCTTCTTTAGAGAGATCGCTGCCATCATCTACAGAAAGAACAAGAAGTGGCGCAAGGCCATTTCTCTGCTCAAGGCAGACAAGCTTTGGTCCGATGCCATTGAGACCGCTGCCCTGTCCGCTGACAAGCAGGTTGCTCTGGAGGTTCTCGAGTACTTTGTCGAGACTGGCAACCGCGAGTGCATGATTGCTACACTCTACTCGTGCTACTCGTTCCTGGACTACGACAAGGTGATAGAGCTCTCGTGGCTGCACAAGTTGGGTGACTTTGTGAAGCCATACGAGATCTCGGTTGCTGCCGAGAACCAGAAGAAGGTGGACGAACTGTACAAGGACTTCAAGGAGAAGTCCAAGATTGCCGAGGACGTTGATGAGGCTGCATCGAACGGCCAGAGGCTGCTGCTGACAAACGGCTCCGGCATTGGATTCCAACCAACGGGGGCTGGCTTTGGCAATGGCTTCTAGATTATATTTGTATTGAACCAACATTGAATTTGATTATTCCAAGTAGAACTCTCCGTCATTCTTGGTGACGTAACCGTTCTCTGTAACGATGCAGTCGATGTACTTGTGTGGGGTGACATCGAATGCTGGGTTCCAGACATCTATCCCTTGAGGGGCGAGCTTGACTTTGGTGAGCTTGACATGGCCCTCAGCATCGGTGATGAAGGCACCATCACTATCGATGGCTCCACCGGTAACTTCAGTCAACTCGTTGGCTGGGCGCTGCTCAATCTTGATCTGTTCACCGGTAGTCTTTTGGTGATCGATGGTGGTCGTTGGCGCAGCGCCGATAAACTTCACCTGTGGGTAGTTCGAGGAGACGAGCGAGAGCTGGAACGTTCCGATCTTGTTTGCGAGGTCTCCGTTCATAACGATTCTGTCTGCGCCAACGATGATGAACTTGACAGGAACATCCAGGACACCTCTATCCCTAGTGTGCATGCCAAGGGAAGAGTCGATCAAGAAGGAAGCCATGTTATCGGTGATGAGGCTGAATGGGATCTTGTCGTGGTCGAGCTCGTAGGCGGTAAGTCTGGAGCCCTGGTTGTAAGGCCTGGTTTCACAGGCATAGACGTGGGCCAATCTGAATGCGGCTGTATCAGAAACATGCAGAGATCTCTCCCATAGACTTCTGATGATTCCAAGAGCCGTTCCATGACCCGAGGTTGCGAGCGATCCCGTGTTGCAGATGGTCATCACTGCGAAATCACCGCTGAAGCCCTCCGCTGCCAGGGAGTCGTAGATGTAGCGCACGCCGTTCTCGCCAATGGCGAGGTTAGACTTGTAGTCATCACGGTAGAGTCTCTCGGTGTAGGCCAGCGCCGCGTTAAATATGTCCTCGAGGTTGGTGCCAGCGTCGACGATGCGCCTAATCTGGTCACAGCCGTTTGCTAAATTGACCGCAGTAGGACGAGAGCTGACGAGGGTGTCGATGCGGCTCAGACAGTGGGCACGGAACTCGCTCGTGCTATCCACATCGTAACCAAGTACGTCTGCGTCGTTTCTGTGCAAAGCTCTGTCAAGCTCGACGACGATAGACATACATCCCACGAGCATGATGGCAGGAGCACCACGTGTGTACATGCCTCTAATAGCATCGAAGCCAGAGAACTTACAGCCATCTCCGGGCGCCATCGAGTCGACATTGAGGTACTCGGTCTGATACGGGACAAGTTTCTGGTTTAAAACCGTGAGGGCGACCTCTGGGGTATTGGTAAACGTGAAGGCCTCAAGAGACATGGTTAAGTAATTGAGCTAAATCAGATCTGTGCCCCACGATCCTCATCTCCGAGGAGAGATTATGCGGGGAGGATCCCCTGAAAAATCTCCCTCGCGAAACGCACCGATGTAAAAAAAGCTCGGGGCGATCCGAGTATATTTAGCTACTTTTCACAACCACCATGGAGCTAGAGGACGGGGTGATCCGGGCATTTCCACTACTCGACACTCTCAGTGCGCTTGCACTAATGATGGTGTTGCCTAACTGGATGAGCCTCTTGGTTCTTATGATGTTCATCCTGTTGGGAAACCCGAAGTTCCTCGAGATCGTACTCTCGTTCTTCTTTAAACACAAACTTAGTGCCCTTGGTGAGAGTGCCCGTCCGGACCGGACGATCGTTTCGGTGATGGTTTGGTTGACGGTTACCATGGTCCTTGTGAGCATTGGGCTGGTCGTCAATCCGGCCTGGCTCGACTACCCGAAGCTGCTGGCGAAGGCGCTTGTGGCTGCTCGGCTCACATCCACAAAGAATAGACAGACGCTGGACGCTGTAGCCTCGAGCACGATCCTGGCGCTCGCTGAGAAGGCGCTGGAGTTCGCAGTGCAGAGCGAGGCTGCCACTCAAACGTCGGCTGCACACCCGTTCGTGCTCTCGTTCCTCTTTGAGACGCCGCGGGACCCGCTCAAGCTGCTGATGTACCACCTCTCACTCTCGAACACCAAGTTTATCTTCGGCTTCGAGTACTTCGTCGAGTTCCTCTACTCGGTGCTGGCCCTCTACACTGTGATGTACAGGATTCAGCGCACGTTCTTTGTGCACGGGAGCGAGCTTGATGAAATCACTGCTCCGCCGATCCCTCGGAGGTCTCGGAAGAAGACGCAGCCGGCCGCTTTGAAGCCCGGCGAGACCAACCCAACGGCCACGCCTAGAAAGAAGGAAGTTGTCTCGATCACCATACCCGAGGAGGTGTCGAACTCGATCCTGCCATCGCTGCTTGAGAGGGAGATCTCGAATGAAGACCTGCACAACATGGAGAAGGAGTCCGAGGCCGAGGCCGCAGCGGCAGACGATGCACGCCGCCACACATCTAATGAAGAGGGTAGTGACGACGACGCTTCCTCTGTGCACAGTGCCGCACCTGCAGCCTTCCCGCTTGACCAGCAAAAGGTCATGATGGACGACATTTCGTCCCCAAACCTCGTTGTTGCCCAGAACTTTGAGAACTACTTGCGGGTCGTGCTGTTCCCGTTCCTTGTGTCGACCCCATCGAAGAACCCTGCCCTCGAGAGACAGATCAAGTCCTTGGGAGGCAAAACGGGGCAGCAGCTTCTGTGGATGCTTGTTAATGCTGCCCGCACCATGCTGGGCCAGCAGGACTTCTACTCTGGAGACTACATTCAGCACAACGCTGTCGTTGCTACGGACCCGACCGTCGAGTACAGCCGGTCGCCGAACAGTTCGTCTCAGTGCTTCGTGTGGTACACCGGTGAGACTGTCATCGCCTTCGAGCTGCGCAACATCACGCTTGACCAGCTCCTCGTCCGCGTCAATGGCATCATCTGGGAGCATGTTTCGTCTGCCAGCCTCTACGGCCGCGAGCTCGTCATCGTCAACGGTCTCTCTCCGCTGTACCAGTACGATATCGACTTCATCAAGATCTTGGATAATGGCGAGTTGAAACACTTTGCCAGCACGACCGTCAGCACGATTCACCAGAACAGGACGCTGACAGAGTCGAAACCATCGACGCCGCTGGCAACGTTGCAGGAGTCGGTTGTGACGACACAGAACGCCATTGACCGCGAGAAGGCGAAGCTGAAGAAGCTGAAGGCAGACTGGAGGAAGCGGTCGGCAGCATTGAAATCGGAGATCGAGAACCTGAACAACCGGTCCAACGTCGCCGACGAGTCCCGTAACTACAAGAAGCTGGAGTCGCTGCGGCAGGCCGTTGCGAAGGCCGACCTGGATGCCTCGAACGTGACGAAGATGTTCGAGGAGCTGTACGCGGAACAGTCGGAAGTGGAGGAGCGGTACCTGGACGAGAAGCGGACGTACGAGTCGGAGCTGCTCTCGTACGATGCATTCAAGGAGGAGAACGATAAGAAGGCCCGGAAGCAAGGAGTGGAGCTGCGGGAGCTGGAGACTGAACAGCACCAGTTGGAGCAGAAGCGGGAGCGGCTGACGCAGAAGAAGACGAGGCTCGAACAGGAGGTTTCGCAGCTGGACCGGGAGACGGACGTTATGAGGCGGACGATGATGCAGACGAAGCAGTCTCAGCGGAAGGACCGGACAGAGCGGCGGGAGCACAAGCAGCGGCTGCTGGATGCGGACATCGAGAAGTACGAGGGACAGCTGACAAAATAAATAGATACAGCATTAGAACATAAAATAATACAGGCATGTTGATGAGGAGAGGAGAAGGACATGGGGGTTACTCGATTCGGTCCCCCAGTTCGTGATATCCTCTGTCGAAGTACAGCAGTCCGCCCTTTCCGGCGTCGTTGCCAGGAGTCGAGTCGATAATGTCCTGCACCTTGCAAGTCCACACTTCATGGTTGTGCATTGGGAACACCTTGTACTTTTCGCATATTATGATGCGTTCGGAGCTGTCGGTAAGGATCGGGATGTGCACGCCGCCGATGTCATAGACGCGCCATGCGTTCTTGTCGATCTCTGCGAACGGCTTCGTCGGGACGTCCTTGGACTTGAAGCCCTGGCTGAACGCATTGGCGAGCCGCACAGAGTCCTCGTTGGGCTTCATCGTGTGCAGTGCAAAATAGCTGAAGCGGTGGAGGAGCTGCGACGTTGCCGAGGGCATCTGCATGTTGAACTGCATCAACGGAGGGTCCGCAGCGAGCGATGTCACCGAGGACAAGACAGTACCGTGCATCTTAGCTGGATCCGGTGGAGACGCCTGGAATGCGGCCGTCAGGATCATGACGGGCGACGCCATGCCAGCCATGGCATCCTTGAACTGTGCGCTGAGAGTGCTAGTCGACAGCGATCGCACAAACCCTTTGAATCCCATGAGTGGCGGCATCGTTGGTGGCAGGGAAAGAACGGAAGATGGCCTCGGGGTACTAAAACACCCCCATAGTTTTTCCCCCATATTTTTCCCCCATAATTTCTCCCCATAGTTTTCCCCATAATTTCTCCCCATAATTTTTCCCACACATTTTTCACACACATTTTTCACACACATTTTTTCGACCTCTCTTTTAGGCACCTCACCAGATGAAGTCACGCTTTGCCAGAGAGGTGCTAAAGCGGGGTAGGCGAAGTGGAATGATAAAGTTGGACCCGGAAGTGGCGAGCGGGTCCCCCGTGTTCCGGACTCCTGCCAAGTGGATCGGAAAGCCGCGCGCCATCGCCGCCTCCGGCCGCATCCAGTCCTACACCTCTTTGAATCACAGCCCATTTGCACAGGCACTTTGTTCGCCGCCCAGAGCGTCCTACAAGCTGCGGGCCGTCGTCCCCTGGGACTTCCTCCTTCCGTTGACCCTCGTGCAGAACAATCTGGCCGCTTCCGAGGATTTCCCCGCATTGCTCGTGCCACAGCTCAACAAGAAGGACAAGCTCCCGGCAGACGTCACTCTGTACTACCCGAAGAACTACCGCCTATTCGAGAAGATCTCGGTCGCAGGGAAGCCGCCAACGAGGGGGAAGAAGAAACGAGCCGACGGCGCGAAAGATGCAGCCACCAAGGAGGTTCCAGGCACCGTCAGGCTCGGCAAGTTGTTCTACATCGGCAACTTCAACCTCCCAGAGGGCATCGGAGAAAGCATCGGCTGGCTTAAAAAGACCCCGGCAGTCATCGACCGGATCGTCCGGGACGATGCGTTGGCAGGTTCTGAGCACGCAAAACCACCGGTTAAACTCAACGACAACCACGTTCTCTCCCACGAATCCGACCCGAACCAGCCGGACAAGCAGATTACCTTCACAGACGACCGCCAAGTCGTCTTCCATCTGAGCCTGTTCCCAGAGCAGTTCTCCAAGGAGCAGCCAAGTGTGGACCTGGCTCGCAGACTGTACCTTTACTCAGTCTTCCGTCCTACAGCATAGACGCCGTTTGTTTTTTTCACCCAACATTAATGTACTCTATTGTGCTTTCTATAGAATCATTGGCAGTCCGTACAGCACAGGCGCAGCACCGTTCAGGCACCGCAGCTTGCAAACCTGCCGGCTCTGAGCAACGCACGCCCCGAGACCTGCCGGCTCTGGACCCTCGTCCAGAGACTCGAACGAATCGTAATCGACGAACAGTCCCCACTTCTCCATCGCAGCGAGCGTGAACTTGTCGATGTCCTTGTCCGTGACGTCCCACAGGTTGCAGAGTACCATTGGACTCCGCCCCGTAAGGTAGTGGTAGACTGTGCCGTATGGCTCGAGAGAGCCTTCGACGTGCAGCTTTCCCGACGAACAGCCGATCAGCAAAGATGGAGGCAGTCGTTCGGACGATTTGATCGTTTTCGACCGAATGTACTGCTCGCCGGCACCGTGGCCCGCGTAGAAGTAAAGACTCGATCTCTTCAATGCGTCTTGCAGCTCGGCTTCTTCCGGCTGCCGGCCAGAGATGCCATGCCACGAGGCCATACTCTCAAACTTCCCCTTGAAGTTGGCCTCAGTACGACTCAGGTCACCGGCAGGATTCAGAACGTAGAAGCCATGGTCCGGATTCACCTGCTTCTCCTCAACACTCAGCATCAGGAGCCGTTGCAGCTGGGCCAGTGTTGGCATCCGCGAAACGGACATGCCATGTAGAGACGGCATCGACTCCCACGGAATCTTCACGCATGGACCAGACGGAACCAGAACAACGTGTTCCGGTCGTCCGACTTCCTCCGCGTACCGCCCAACCAGCCGATAAAGCTGTGGATCGAGCTCGCTAACATTGACACCCGCATGAGTTAGCTGTCCTTCGAGTGCTTCCTTGATAGAGCTAGCTCCCGCTAAAAGGGCCAAGCTGTCGATACCCGTGGCACCAGCACCATTCGGCACATACTGATTTAGTGCCTTCTGTACACTCTTTTCAAAGACCTTCAAGTCAGCACTCCTGTACGAAAGGTTGCAACCAGACTGCACTACCGCATCATCGATACACTGCAGAAGACACTTCAGATCCTTGTCAAGGGTCTTTCTATTGTTCCACCAGTCAATCTTCTGCTGTCTCGAGTGAATCTTCGAGGTCACTTCGTACTTTGTACTGTGATCGCTGCTCTCAATGATTCGATCAAGACGACTAACCAGGTCCTTCACTGAAACATCGATAGTCATTGCCTTGTCATCGTTGATACGCCTCACCCTCAGCAAACCACCTTGATAGTCATCAAGCGTGACCACCAGCCAGTTGGAAGGAATGTGGTACTTCAACTTGGCCAGATCCAGCTTCATGCGCTCTACTGAGTGTGACCTGGAAGGTGGAACGAGCTCTTTTGGGTCATCGTCCACGGCAGAGAGTGCCTTTTCAATGTCGAAGGAAAACTGCTGCAAAGCGTCAAGCTTCGTAATCAGTTCAGGTCCTTCTGTCGACACAGATATGTCACGCTTGGCTTCCAAGATATAGTTCTTTGTAGCCTCCTGTGCCTGTGCCTCCATCATTCTGAACTTCTGAGTCGATGCAATCCTATCGGCGATTTCTCGGCACTTCTTGGCTTCATCCAAGCGGCCCCTGAACACATTCAGCTGCCCCGATAGCAGGCCGTACTTTGCAATAAGGTAGCTCGATGGCTGCGAACCTAGGAAGGAATGGAACTCCTTATAGAAGTAGTCGAACTCTTTTCCCAGACCATAACTCTGCAGAGTTGTCAGAAGTTCCTCGTATCGAAGAAGCATATGCTTTGAGAACTTGTACTTCATGAGCATCTTGTAATTCAAGTTGAAACCAGAGCTTCTCGTCGGCAAGATAAAGTTCTTAAGAATCGACTGAATGAGCCGAAATGCTCTTTTAGACGAGACGATCGAATCGACAGGCTCGTTCAACAGGTGGGAACGGCGCGCAGCTAGACCAGAGAGTGTAGAAAGTTCAAAGATACTATCGACAAGCTTGTACTTGTCAGACTTATCGATGGCAAGCGTGGAACATAGTCTGGCGTACAGAGCAGAACAGTCCACTCCACGGTGAATGCCCAATTGAAGTCTAAGGAGATCGTACTCAGAGCCCTCAGAGAGTGTGACTGGCCTATTTAGGCGGACAGAGCATTCGGCCACCCGAAGACTGATCCGTGCATCCGGCTTCTGCCGCTGGTACCCTTCCAAGAAGTTCAATGCGTACGAGTGAAGGTCGTGATAGATGAAGATATCTGCTGTCGTGCAGATGATGTCCACTTCGTAGTCAGAGACGTTTCCGACAGGGCGGCGACACCACTCGCATATATGTTTGTAAGCAAGCGCCAATTTGGCATCGAGATCCTCGGGAGATGAGTAGGCCTGTAGCAGGTAGATGTGGGCCTTGATCAAATCCTGCAGTGGAGCGACGGCAGAAGAATTTTCAAAGCTCAAATCACCCATGGCCTTGAAAGTCATCGAGAACTCGATGGTGAAGGAGATTCGTGAAAGGAAGTAGAGAAAGAGAGCGTTGTCGTGAAGAAGGTTCTTCAGGATCAGAATAATCTTCGAGACGAGCTTCGGGTAGCCAGTGAGAATCTTGACAATCTCAGAGGCGATGACGACGAGGTACGGCTCAAGTTCAGTAGCCTTGACAATGATCTCTGGATTCTTGGAAACTAGAATCAGCTTCGAGAACAGCTTCAGTGGAATTGGAAGTTGGTTGCGGAGCTGTACTTCGCAGTCGAGAACACTTTCAGGCCTCTTGAAAGTTGCAAACACTTTCGAGAGGAAGAATGCCGCATCATCGTACGATCCGGAGGTGAGAAGTAGGTTTGCAATGCGCTCACACTTTGTGCGCATCGTTTTTGAGTCAGAGACTCTGAGCTCTACAGCCATCTCCTCTTCGACGTCAACACAGAGCCTCCAGTATCTGGCAGCAGAGGGCTTGTTTAAGGACACTAGCTTGCCGCCGAAATGGAACAGAAGGTTCGAAATGTTCTTGAGCCGTTTCAGCTGGTTCTGTCTCTGGAAAATGGCAAAAAGATTGTCAAGCACGGTGATCACAAACGTCGTGTGCTTTGTGGCATCCATGGACTTGGCACGGATCACCACAAAGTCAAGAATGTGCATGACTGGAACCAGACTGCACGACTGGCTGATGTGAACAGCAGACCGCACAAAGGCCAGCATCGAGATAACCAGTTTCTGTGAGTCCGGGTCTTCGAAATCGGCCTCTTTAATGGCAAGGTAGAGGCCGCGGCAGAAGGCGAGAGAGTTCAGCAGCGACCATTCGGTGCAAGTTGCAAGCATCCTGGAGAATTTGGAGAACTCTGCGATCTCAAGGCCATCAAGCAGCTCCGTCAAGGCCGTAGACCCAGAGTGCGACGAAGTCGACATCCCGCTATCGCTGGCAGTGGCAGTTGAAGGAGAGGAGTCCTCTGGCTTGACTTCTTCGCCGCCTCCAATAAGATCCATACATTTAGAGTGAGGCTCGTTGGGGCCGGTAGTGTTTTTCCCCCGAGCCTCTATTTGGCCCAATTGTCGGAAAGGCGACAATACTGAGTCTGGAACGTCATCATGCCGCACCGCCCCATCGGGAGAGTGCGCACGCTCCATGTTTAGCAAGGTGTATAGCAAGATAAAAGAAGGGTGTAGGAAAGGGTATGTTTACCTTTGATATTTTTCGGCCCTCTTTAAAAACTGCACTTTTTTTTCTTTTTTGTGCGATGCGCGCGCGCGTAGGGGACGGGGCGGGGGATGTGCTAATGTGATATTGATTAATTACGTAATGTTCGGCGGTGGGTGCCAACTATTACAGGTCACCTGGGACTGGGTACTTGGAGACGAAGTCAACAACCTCCTTGTCGAGAGCCTTGACACGCTCATCGGCCGAGGCGAGCTTCTTGAAGCTGGCGAGCTTCTCCTTGGCGGTTTTTCCCTCCTCCTTGGTCTTGAGGTCGGAGGCGATCTTGACGGCGGTCTCGATGAACTCGGCGACCTTGTCAAACTCTGGGCCCTTGAAGCCTCTGGTGGTCATGGCTGGGGTGCCGACACGGAGACCGGATGGGAAGAGGGCGGAGATGTCGCCTGGGATGGTGTTCTTGTTGGCGGCGATGTTGGCGCGTTCAAGGACGGCCTCGACACGGGCACCGTCAATGTTCTTCGAGGTGAGGTCGATGAGGATCAGGTGGGTGTTGGTGCCACCGGAGACCATGCTGAAGCCGCGCTGGGAGAGGGCGTTGGCGAACTCGGCGGCGTTCTTGACGATGTCAGACTGGTACTCCTTGAACTCTGGGGTGGAGGCCTGCTTGAGGGCAACGGCGAGGGCCGAGATGGTGTGGTTGTGAGGGCCACCCTGGTGGGCAGGGAAGACGGAGAAGTTGATCTTCTTCTCGAGGTCGTATGGGATCTCCTTGCCCTTCTTGGTGACCTTGCGGATACCCTTGCGGAAGAAGATCATGGCGCCTCTAGGGCCTCTGAGGGACTTGTGGGTGGTGGTGGTGACGATGTCCGAGTATGGGAACGGCGAGTCGGTGACTCCAGCGGCGACCATGCCGGAGATGTGGGCCATGTCAGACATGAGGTAGGCGTTGACGGAGTCTGCGATCTCCTTCATGCGCTTGTAGTCGATGATTCTAGGGTAAGCGGAGGCGCCGGCGACGATGATCTTTGGTCTGAAGAGCTTGACGGTCTTGGAGAGGGTGTCGTAGTCGATGAGGCCAGTCTTCTCGTCGAGTCTGTACGGCATCGTCTGGAAGTACTTGGAGACGTACGAGATCTTGGTGGTTGGGGTCTGGTAGCCGTGGGAGAGGTGGCCTCCGTGGGGCAGGTCGAGGCCCATCAGACGGTCGCCGACGTTGAGCAGGGCCGAGTAGGTGTAGAGGTTGGCTGGGGCACCAGAGAGCGACTGGACGTTGACGCCCCACTTCTCCGGGTCGAGGCCGTAGAGCTCGAGGGCTCTCTTCTGGCAGAGGCGCTCGGCCTGGTCGATAACCTCGTTACCGCCGTAGTATCTCTCGCCAGGGTATCCCTCGGAGTACTTGTTCTGCATCTCCGATCCCAGAAGGTCCATGACGGCCTTCGAGGTGAAGTTCTCGGACGGGATCAGCGTGATCGAGTTGCGCTGTCTGAGCTTCTCGAGCTCGAGGATCTTGGCCATCTCAGGGTCGACCTCCTGGACGTGCTTGGAGATCAGGGCCTGGGAGGCTGGCGAGAGGGCGGCGTACGAGCGGGCAAGCTGGCGGGCAGGTCTGAGGCTGCGCGTGACGGTTCTAGAGAACATCTTGTGGTGGCAATGCTTGGTAGAAGCGGAAGAAGAAGGTTGCTGAAGAGGGTGTGAAATTTAAATCCACTTCTAGCGAGGGGTGAAAAAAATATGAAAACTGTGAGGCCGAGTCCCAAGTCGGGGATTCCGTCCGGGGATCTGACTCGGGGCGAGAGAAGTCAGAAACGACGGCTGCCGGAGTCTGCAGGGGATGCCTAAGTGTCTTTTATGGGGTGTGTGAACCTTGCAGTAGTTCCCCCAACACCCTGCTTCCCTCGGAAACTGCCAGGGTGCACCTATATCCTACTGCTCCGGTGTCTAATTGACGGGCTAAATGATTGCCGTCAAACCCTGGCCGGTCCTTGACTAATTTTTTTTTCGCACCTACCGAAGTGGGAGGAGCAGGAACGGCTGTGCAGACCTAACCGGTTTGAGAAAGCTGCGCTCCTCCTCTGCCCTCACTGATTGTCCACCGATTTTCCACCGATTTTCCTCACTGATTTTCCTCACGGATTTTTCATATCTCGGTTTTTTTTTTTCCGCGGCTCCTGATTTAAACCGTGACTGGTAGAACAGAGAGAACCAACCATGTCGGCGAGAGTGAAATCGCCGTCGCCTGCCGGGTCTGTCTTCAGTAATTCAAGGTCGCCTAGCGTGACGAGTCTAGAGTACTCCAAAGTGTACAACTCCGAGGACGAGGGCGAGCCTGCCCACCCCAAGGGTCGCCGTCACGCTAGCACCACTACTATCAGTAATAGTGGTAGCGGAGTGGCCACCCGAACGTCCCGGCACCACTACGCCAGCGATGAGGCCGAGGGAAGCGTGCCGAGCAGCGTCGACTCGCGCCTGTACCATTCCGACCCAGACCAGGAGCAATTCCTGGACGGTTCCCGCGGGGGTGCCGCCGTCGCTGCTCATGGGAGACCTGGCGCTGCTAATAGTATTAGTAGGTCACGAGACGTGCTCGAGAGCCTGGCGTCGCGCACAGAGAGCCGGATCGAGCGGATGTTCCACCCGCTATTACAGGCGAACGTGCGGCCATCGGCCACGAGGGCACACCGCCTGCACCCTACTCTGAGGAGCCAGCGCAACCGGTACGTGCGGCAGCAGCTGCTGCGCAACTCCCGGCGCGAGGCGCTCAAGGAGAACTACAGGGGCAACATGGAGGACTTTGTGCTGCGGAGCGAGGAGGATCGGATGCACCGGCAGATGGAGAGGGATGCTGAGTTGCAGGCCATCACTGACCCTGACGACGTCGACGACGACGAGCACGAGCTCGAGTACGATGCCGACGACGACGACGATCTTGAACAACGGAAGCGTGACGCTGAGCAGGAGCAACTCCGCGAGATGCTGGAGATGGACCGGCTCGAACTTGAAGAGATGACGAGGAACCTCAACTTGGGTTGAGGTTCAGCATGTAAACTAACTACCTAATCTGATGGCTATCTTAAATCTGTACTACTAGTCCCTCTCTATTTTTCTCCCCCTTATATATCACTACCTAGCGCACGCTAACCATGTCGGATTGGGAGGACGATATATACGACGACGACGACGACGACGAGCTGTCGTTTGAGGAGGATGTCGAGGATGAAGGTGGTGACGGCGTCGTTCTCTCGGGCTCCGATATGGATGACGACGAGCATGAAACAAGCCATGATGGCGATGGAGTTGGCAGTGGTGTTGGCGGCCACTCTAAGGCGCCCTTTGACGTCGAGCAGGCGTACTTCCTGGGAAAGGAGTACAAGGAGGACGAGAACTACGACGCAGCATTGGCTGAATTCGACAAGATCATAAGCCTGCAACGCCAGGGCGTCGGCAGTCCCGAGTACGCATTCAAGGCCGTCAAGCAGTCGATCAAGGTCTGCCAGGAGACTGGAGACTATAACCGCATTCTTCAGCTGCTCGAGGCGTACTTTGACTTGCTCAAAACCGTCTCCAAAGCCTACGGCGAGTCGTCCACTTCCAAGCTGCTGATCAGGCTGGACCATGCAGCCAACTGCTCGCCCGCGGTTCTCAAGCAGATCTACAGCGAGTTTCTGAAGCATCTCGGACCAGACGGTGAACAGAAGATCGTGATCCGGGTGACACTGTTCATGGTGAACGCGTTGATCGCAGAGGGCAACTACGAGGAGGCCTCGCTGATGCTCTCCAACTTGGAGAAAGTCGTGCTGGACTCGGACTCGGAGTCGACGCGTACCACGTTCCTCCTGGACGTTCTTGCCTCGGAGATGGTCATCTCGTCGTGCCACAGGTTCAATCTATCGGAGTTGGCACGCCTGGTCAGCCTCGCCAACGCCTCGCTCTCTGGAATCCCTCAGTCAAGGATCGTGGGAACGATCAAGGAGTGTGCAGGTCTCGTCCAGATGTACGACGAGAACTTCTCTCAGGCCAACAAGTGCTTCCAGGACTCCTTCAAAGGCTTCAATGAGTGCGGTGACCCGCGGCGTACCGACGTCTTGCTCAAATTCATTGTAAGCAACATGCTTAGCGAATCGGAGATCAACCCGTTCCGGTCGAGCGATTTCCAAGGATTCATCAGGCTCGACAACGTCAAGCAACTGATGGACGTCTACAACGCCGTTCACACGGTCGACATCGACCACTACAACGAGATTGTCGGCAGCGATATGTTCCAGAGCTCCTTTCAGAGCGACCAGTTCCTCCGCGACTTTATGCCGTACGTAACCGAGCTGGTTCAGGTCAAGTACATTATGAAATATGTCGGGGCCTTTGAGAAGCTGTCGTTTGCACGTCTCGGCAACAAGCTCAAGATTGACGATGATCAGCTCGAACAGCTGCTGGTTAAGTTGTTCTGTACTGGCCACATTGTCGATATAAAGCTCGATCTTGTCTCGAAAGTGATTGAGCGCACGACGGCTTCGCCTCTCATTCCGAGCACCCTGGAGCCAAGCCGGATCATGTCAGGAATGCTTCAGGCTGCTCCAGACTGCTTTGATATCAGTCATCTGTCCGAGGAGGCCCAAGAGGTTCGTACCAAGGTTCACTCCCACCCTGGGCCAGGTTTCCCGCCACACCTGTCGCCGCTCGAACTAGACACCACGCAGGCGTTCGTTGTCAGCTCGAACGATTCTATGAGTGACGGTGACAAGGTGATGGATGTAACCGGGAACAGCAGCCTCGCAGAGACTGGAAGTACCGATAGCAGTCTGACGAGCAGAAACAACAGTAGTGCTGGCGAGAGCACTGGCGCCGTTGGAGGCAACGGTGCCGGACACGGCGATTCGCTGCACAAAACGGACTCCAAGTTTATTGTGATGGCTCCAGGAGCTGAGAAGCTCGCCAATATTGGCCAGTGCCAAGAGGACTTTTGTATCCCGTTCCAGCGGATCCCTCAGGCTCTCTTGAAAGACCTCTACGTTGGCTCGTTGAAGGACGAGTCGTACAAACGTTTCGGGTCGAAGGCTGCACTGTACGAAATGCTCTCGGATTATCTGAGCTGGATGCGTTCTGGTATACCCGAGAAGCAAGACGAGTCCGTAGGCCATCTCGAGAAGGTTCGTCAGGAGAAGCTCGACGTGGAGCGGAAACAGCTGGAGGCCGCAGCCAAGGACGGGAAAGGCCTGGACGGTGATGGCCATGCAAGAGACCCAAACGTTCCAGACGTTTTGCAAACGACCGAGATGAACAGCCTGGACCCTTCCCCTGCAGAGGCAGAAAGAGTGGAGCGTGCCAAGCGGCTCGAGAAGATGCCTACCGAGGAGTCGAACAGCAAGAAGCTGGATGCAGTTTTGAAGCTGGCTACAGATATTGACCACCGGCGGGTTGAGACTGTGTTCGGGTTCAATATGGGTCTACGGATGAATACGGGAGAGAAGGCATTGGAGGCTGTGAGAATCAACAATGGACGTGGCCGGGTTGGAGGTGGTGGTGGTGTTGCTGCCACAGCACTTGGGCCAACCACTGCACCAAGCACTTCTAGTAACTCTGCGTTGCCTATATTTGGCCGCGGAATCGAGAGGCTCGATACGGAGTCCCTCGAGAGCGAGTCTATGGGCGGGTACGAGGAGGAAGAGGACGAGGAGGGGGATATGCACTAGGCCACAGCCGCGTCGTCACCTTGGCTCGCCGCAATCCCCTGCCTGCAAGTTGCCCGATGCGGCAGTGAGTGGGAAAAAAAATTCTAAAAAAAATGCAAGGAAAAAAAAAAGTTCCACTCCTGCTAAGCAGTTTATCTACGAGAGATGGGTAAAAGCAAGGTGAAGAGAAGAGGCAGCAAGCGTGGCACGGACACGATGCGTGAGGTGACCCCACAGATGTACAATGACTCCGTTGCGCGGAACATGATGGCGACGCAAAAGGAGGAGGAGAAGAAGGGGAAGCGGATCATGCAGGGTAAGGAGTTGAAGAAGTACCTGCGGTCTGCGCAGCTGTACGGCAACAAGAAGAAGAAGGAGCGGAAGTACAGCGCGAAGGATCTGGGAGTTCCGGAGTTGAATAGCACGGTGAACCCTGGAGCGATCGAGAAGCGGGGCAAGAAGGGAAAGAAGTTCGTTGCTGACGGAGACAACGTCATGATGAACCGGCTGATCAAGCAGATCAACGACGACCGGGACAAGGTGGACGAGTCGAAGCTGGAGAAGTCGAAGCGGCTCGAGGAGATCCGAGAGCTGAGAAAGCAGGAGATGGACCGGAAGGAGCAGAAGAAGAAGGACGAGCTGGAGAGCGTCAAGGAGGAGATCCGATCGAAGGCCTCGTTGGCCCGGTCGGCCCGTCGCAAGAGCGCCAAGGCCCGGCACCGCGCTGAAGATGCGGAGGAGGAGGATGAGGAGGAAGAGGCCGCCCCAAAGAAGAAGCGGGTGTCATTTGCTTAGCTATTATAGAAATGCATGTACAAATATTTTTTGGCTTAGGTAAGCAGGGCTTTTATTTACATCCTGAGCCAGCCGAACACTAAAAAAACCCACAACTTCCTCTCTCTCTCTCTATCTGCACTTACCCGGAGACACCCGCGCGCCTCCTGCTGCTGCTGCTTTTTTATGTATTTTTTTCCCCCAAGGCCTCCTCGCGCTCCCTCCCACACACAGTTTTATTAGCTCCCCCGATACTGGCGACCATTTTCCCCCCCCCCTCCCTCTCTCTTCTTATCGAAACCAAAGGACAAAGCACGCACGCCACCACCTGCAAGCAACACGATTCGCCATGAAGATTTCGGCCGCCCTTGCAATTGGAACGGCCCTGTTCGGTGCCACCGCCGTCGAGGCCCGCTCGTCCTTCGAGAACACCGCCCCGCTGCTCGTTTCCTCCCCGGAATACGACATTAAGGACCACCACTACATCATGCGGGCCAAAGACGCCCAGCAGTCGCTGACGGAGCTGAGCGACGAGATCTGCAACTCTGTTGCCGGCAAGCTGCTTGTCCTGCGGATCCAGGGACTCGACGTGAGGGACCTGAACCCGGAGGTGCTGAACGGCTTCAAGGCTCCACTGCACAAGTTTGCCGACCATGTTCTGTACGACCAGCGCTACGTCGAGCTGCAACTGCCCGAGAGCTGCGGCCACGCCAACCGGATCCGCTCGATGGGCGTTCCTGACGAGCGCTGGATCGGCCAGCTGCTGAACAGCGAGACCAAGGTGACTATTCTCGACCTGTACAAGTCTGACAGCGAGCAGCTCGACGAGAGCCTGCAGAAGCTCGCCTCCGTGTACGACCCGGACAACCTGATCGTCCAGGGCCTGCCAACCTTCGAGAAGCCAAACAGCGTTCTCAAGGTGGCCTCCAGAAAGCTCAAGAGCATGGGCCGCATCATCAGCAAGCGCGAGGACGACCTCGAGGAGGCCGGCTCTTATGACGACGACGAGACTTCCTTCGAGAAGATCTCCGAGGAGGAGGAGATGCTCGACGAGTCATTCCAGGAGATCAACGAGATGCTTGCCGAGGAAGGCGCCAACTACCCTGCCGACGAGGAGGCAGGTGAGACTGACTCGGACCTGACTACCTCCGCCTCCAAGGGCAAGGGCAAGGGCAAGGGCAAGGGCAAGGGCAAGGACGGGAATAAAGATCCCAAGAAGAAGTTTGTCCCACCAGAAGGTTCACTCTTCGACAAGTACACCTTCTTCTCGTCGGGAATCTGGATGGGCATTATCGTGAGTCTGGCCCTGTTCTCGGTGCTGGCTATCGCATACAGCTGGCTCGACGACATCCAGATCTCGTATGGTGCATTCGAGAAGCCAAGCAACCCGCAGAAGAAGACGCAGTAAACTACTCGCCGTCACCTTGCTGCTACTGCTTTTTACGGTCATGGTTCTTTAGACAAATCATAAAACAGTTATACTACTAGTAAACGTACGGGACGATCCGCCATGGGACCTCCTTCTGGTACTGTTCCCAGTATGGTCCGTACTTTTTGGAGCACTTGGCCTCGTCCCGCTGCTGTCTGTTGAGGAGCAGCGCCGTGAAGTAGATCACGTAGAAGTAGGTCAGGGGAGTGTTGAATCCCGTTGGAAGGCACCAGCTGAGCGCGACAAAGATGTCACCGAGGTAGTTGATGTGCTGCGCCATCCCCCACCAGCCGGAGCAGAGCAGTTTGCTGCCCGTGTTGGTCTGGATGCTTTTGGCGTCGGGCAGGTTGCCCTGCTTGAACTGGGACTTTTGGATGTTTGAAGACTTGAAGATGTAGAATCCTAGGGCATTGATGGCCAGAATAACCACGACGGCCCAGATTGGCAAGTCGATTGGAGAGTAAGATAGGTAGCGGGCCTGCAGGGAGTATGTGAACGGCACCCAGCAGAGGTCGCCAAAGGCCAGCATGAAGCCAAAGCCGTCCGTCGTGATGTCCATCATCGAGAGGACGCCTTCCTCGTTGAGGACTCCGTCAAAGATGTACGACAGCTGGAGGAAGACCACCAAGGCAATCGAGTTCGTAACACGTCCTCCAAGGTTGTGCCACTGGCGCTGGAGGCAGGCCAGGTCGATGAGGCACCAGAGGAGCATTCCAGGTCTGAGCTCGCAGAAGAGCTTGATGTCCCAGTATCCGATACGTGGGTTCAGCTCGCGGCCAATGAACCAGTCGAAGATGGTGATTCCCGAATTGCCGCCGACTGCCAGGATCCGCTCCTTGGTTCCCACGCCGTTGGTGCCCCTGAGCGGCACGAACGAGAACCGGTAGCAGATGGTTGCGATCAGCAACGAGACGAGCCATGTGACGCACATGAGCGGCGCGAAGTTGTCGTAGACGAAGTCGAGCTCGGGCAGGTTCAATCCACCATAATAGTACGCACGGCATGCAAAGATACCAACGAGGAACAACGTCAGCTCCTTGCCGTTGACGAGGTACCACAGCGAGGTGCCGTCTCTAAGCTTGGTACCTTTGATCCAGAGCCCCGGTGTAGCCAAGCCCATCAGCGCGAGGCCGAAGAACCACACCGCGTACGCGATCCAGCACACGCGATTGAGCAGGTAGAAGCGTGGGTGGTCGATCAGCAGCTCCTGGAGCCCCGCGCCGAGCCGGCCGATGTCTATAGTTGGACCACTCTGAACATAGTCGTTGTTGCAGCAGAGGTAGAGGAACAGGACGACGAGCGGCAGGCCGAGCGTCAGCGCGACAGCGCCAGAGAGTCCGTTGAAGTCGAGCACAGTGGTTTGAGGGTTTAACGGAACGGCAGCCTCCCCTTTAACCTTCTCAGCCTTCTTATTCGTCTTCGTCTCAGCCATCTCTTGAACTGCTATAAATTTGGATCAGATCGGCTGGCTCCTCGTATATTTTTCTCCCGACTCGTTCACACACACACACACTCTCTCTCCCCTGCGACATGCCACGCCAATGGAACTTTTCAAGGCGCGCCGCGAGCCTCGCGGCGGTGCTGGCCGTGCTTCTCGCGCTGCTCTGCTGGCCCGGCAGCACCAAAATTAGCAAGAGTATGTCATCACGTGACATTTCGCCACATGAGCCGGCCGTGGCCAGCTCCCCGAGCTCCCGCAGCTTAGCGCGCTGGCTGCGGGGGAGTGAAAAGTCTGAGGACGAGGATTCTTCCATGCTTAGAACCATAGCAATGTCTTCTTCCAAGTACATCAAGGAGGCCTATGTGGCCCAGTTGGCCGTTAGAAGAGCTTCGATTCTGACCAAGGAGATCGCTGACGAGCATCTGCAGAAGGGAATCAGCAAAGAGGACAAGAGCCCCGTCACCATCGGCGACTTTGGTGCCCAGGCGGTCATCATCAATGCCATCCGCAAGAACTTCCCTGACGACGAGGTCGTCGGCGAGGAGGACTCCGAGCTGATCCGGTCGCAGAAGCTGGAGGGCAAGATCCTCGACAAGGTGAGCTGGGTGCAGAAGCAGGACTCCGGCTCGTCCGCTGTCCTGGGAGAGCTCACCACGGGCGACGAGCTGTGCGATGCCGTCGACCACGGCAACTCCAAGGGCGGCCGCAAGGGCCGCATCTGGGCCCTGGACCCGATCGACGGCACCAAGGGCTTCCTGAGAGGCGACCAGTATGCCGTCTGCCTGGCGCTCATCGTCGACGGGATTGTGCAGGTCGGTGTCATTGGCTGCCCTAACCTGCCGCACGACCTGCGCGACGCTTCCAGCAAGCGCGGCGGCCTGTACAGCTCGATCCGCGGCCAGGGCGCCTACTTCCAGGACCTGAAGGCTTCGATCTCGGAAGGTCTCGACGTCTCGCACCCAATCAGCGTCCACAACGAGTACTCTGTCGCCGAGGCCCGCGTCGTCGAGGGCGTCGAGAAGGGCCACTCGTCGCACGAGCTGCAGGGACTCATCAAGGAGAAGGTTGGTATCAGCCAGCCCTCCGTCAACCTCGACTCCCAGGTCAAGTACTGCGCCGTCGCCTCCGGTGAGGCCGAGCTGTACCTGCGCCTGCCAACGAGTCTCGCCTACAGAGAGAAGATCTGGGACCACGCTGCCGGCTCGCTGCTGGTCGCCGAGGCTGGCGGCCTCGTGTCGGACATCTACGGCACCCCGCTCGACTTTGGCTACGGCCGCACGCTCAACAGCCAGGGCGTCATCGCCGGCACCTCGACGGTGCACCCGCAGGTCATCAAGGTGGTCAAGCAGATCATCGGCGAGAACGGCGAGGACCTCGGCAAGTACTGCAAGTCGTAACTGTACATAACTCTTATACTACATAGCGAATCGAGATCCCCCCTCCCCTCGGGGATCCCTCAGATCTATTTTTCAGTTTTTTCAGATCGCTTTTTGGCGCGCGAAAATTGGAGCCTCGAGGAACCTAGCCTAATAGACACCTACCTTACCAGCCATGGCTCCCTTCGTCTCGCTCTTCAAAAGCTCCCCGCTAAATGACTTCCTGGTGCCGTTCCGCAAGGCTCAGAACCAGTGGGTCGCACGCTACATCATCATCGTGTTCGCCCTCATCATCCGCTGCGCCGTCGGCCTCGGGCCCTACTCCGGCGAACACGTTCCCCCTATGTTTGGCGACTTTGAGGCCCAGCGTCACTGGATGGAGATCACCACACACCTGCCCATCACCCAGTGGTACTTCTACGACCTCCAGTACTGGGGGCTCGACTACCCGCCGCTCACAGCCTACCACTCGTGGCTGCTCGGCAAGTTCGGCCAGCTAATCGACCCTTCCTGGTTTCAATTGGACGCCTCGAGAGGCATCGAGACCGCAGACCTCAAGTCGTATATGCGCATCACTGCGCTCGTCAGTGAACTCTGCTTCTACATGCCTGCCTTGATATTCTTCACGCGCTGGATGGGCCGCTACTACAACAAGGCCTCCTCCATCGACCAGACCATCATTGCTGCCGCCATCCTCTACCAGCCGGCCCTGGCCATCATCGACCACGGCCACTTCCAGTACAACTCGGTCATGCTGGGACTCGCTCTCTTTGCCCTCGTCCACTTGCTCTACGACAACTACTGCCTCGCTGCCATATTCTTCGTCCTCTCGCTCTCTTTCAAGCAGATGGCTCTCTACTACGCGCCAACCTTCTTCTTCTACCTGCTGGGAACATGCGTCTACCCGCACTTCGACCTCCTCCGCTTCATCTCGATCGCAACCTCTTCGGTGGCCACCGTCTGCGCCTTGCTGGCACCGTTTGTCTACGCAGGCGGTATCGCCCAGGTCGGACAGATCGTCCACAGAATGTTCCCCTTCGATAGGGGCCTCTTCGAGGACAAGGTCGCCAACTTCTGGTGCGCAACCAACGTCTTTGTCAAGTACAAGCAGCTCTTCTCAACGGAGCAGTTGAAAGTTCTCTCTCTCCTTTTGACACTGATTGGCATCGCCCCATCCTGCGCAGCAATCTTTGCATTCCCAGCTCGCAAGAAACAGCTGCTCTCCTGGTGCCTCGCCGCTTGCTCGATGTCATTCTACCTCTTCTCCTTCCAGGTCCACGAAAAGTCCATCCTGCTCCCCTGGATGCCAATCACCCTGATGCTCAACGAGGTCGACGCAGACGTCATCTCGATGGTCTGCTGGTTCTGCAACGTCGCCCTCTTCTCCATGTGGCCCCTGCTCAAGAGAGACAACCTCGAGCTCCAATACTTGGTGCTCGGAATCTTGTCCAACTGGCTCATGGGTAACCTCTCCTGGTCCCGCAAGACCCTCAACCAACTCGGCCTCCCGGTTCAACCGAGAAACCTTGCCACTCCCGTCCTGCCAACCAGCTGGTTCTGGAAGCTCGCCATTGTGGGGTCCTACCTCGCCGGAGGCTTGCTCCACCTCGCAGAGGCTAATGTTGCTCCTCCAGAGAATTTACCATACCTCTGGGTCACCGGCAACGTCTTGCTCTCGTTCGGTTGCTTCGTCCTCTTCTGGCTCTGGCTCAACTACAAAATCTACCTGATGGTCTACACCCCTGACCCTCCAAAGGAAAAAGTCAACTAAATCATGACCCCTGCACGCACACACACTCACACATACTCATGCTTCATTTAATCCATGTATTATAGATATCTCCAATCACTTTGCACATTCCGGTAGTTTAATCCCCTTCTTCATCTTCCTATCCTCGTCAAAAAAACCCCACTCCTTCTCCCAAAGCTTTCCATTTTGGTCGAATATTTCTTTCCATGGTTCATCAAAAGCTTCAAAGAATATTGCCTTCTGGCTTGTCTTCTCCTCTCTACACAGCCAGTCATCGAGAAACTGTTGCATATTGGCAGGTGAAGCCGTTGACCCTTGGTACCGACCTCCTGCGTACGGCCAACCAACCTCAGAAACGACAACGGTTTTGTTGTATCCGAAATCCTTGGTTCGCGGTAGCACCTGTTTTTCGTAGTACTCCGTCACCCAATGCGCAGCATCCTTGGATTCAACACCACCGAAGAAGGGATGGATGTTAACACCAATAAAGTCGCAAGCATTGACAACTTTGGAATTGATCAGAGAGCCAAGTTCAGAGGTTCCCACCGGCAGGTCCTCGTAACCAAGCACCTTTAGGTACGTCTTCACCTCGTCGATCATGTTGGCCAGCTCGTTCGCAGACTTGTCTTCCCTGAACAGCACCTCGTTGCCCACATAGATCGAGTCAAAGAGTTCTCTAGGGTACGTCTGCAGTAGCTCCTTCATGTCCCCGATCTGCTGCAGGTTGACATAGTCGTCTTCGCCAACCCAGACACCAAGCGACAGAGTCATATTCAACTGGAGCTCAAGGATACCTTGCAAGATATATTCTGCCTGTTTGCACTGGGTACCGTATGTTCGAACCTTGGTAGTCACTTTAGACATCCGTGCCAAGTCAAGCACAATGTCACGCTTGTCAGTACCACACTGCGGGGAAATCACGTTCTTGGGCGCGTATGCCATGGCGTAGAACGTTTGGGTCAGGTTATCAGAAGTCATTAGGTCTCTCACCTTGGCATCGTTCTGATAGGCCGTACTGATTCCTTCAAATGAGTTGTCGGTGCCCATAACGATCGGCCCACGAGGAATAGTGAAGTTCTTCGGAGCAGTAGGCTTACCAGGAAGAGCATACTGGTCTTGATCCTGATAAAACTGCAAGGACAACTGCTGGTATGCTCTCAACTTCGTAATGTTGTCCGCCTTCTGAAGAGCGGCCATGAGGTCATCGTTATGGTGCGGTCCGATCATGTCGAACAGCTTCACTGCCAGAACAATCAGGTAGAGAATCACTATTCCAGATAGCATCCCCAGACAGACGTACTTCCAATGATTGAATCTCGAAGTACGAGTGCTGGTAGTGCCAGAAGATGGAGCTGGAGTGCGACCGTTTGGCTTGTTACTACCTGTAAACTCTGGACTATCAAAGCTGCTGTCGATGCTGCTTCCGACCTGATCCAAACCAGAACCATCACCCTCCATCAGAGTAAACGGTACAGGAATAGCAAGTGGAACGCTCTCCGACATGTTATCGAGAGTGTGGACAGAGTGGGCAGTTGCTGGGAGATTCAAAGTCCCTTCTGCTTTGCCGAGCGTGACGAGGTTCTTCACCTCAGGTGGCTCACCATCGTCGTAAATTCTAAGGTCGTTCGTCAAATTACAATCCCTAGATGGAAGGGTTTCAATCTCCTCACCAGAGGCTGCCAATTCACTGCTACTGGGCCTACTTACTGAATTGCTCATCAGCTAAAGGGTGGTTGACAGGGATAAAAGTGGTGAGAAAACCAATCCTTAAAATTTCCCAAACGGGGCAAACGGCTTGATTGTACAAATATGAAAATGCTATTGAATGAAGCTTAGAAAATACGTAACACCCTCCCTAGGGGGTGGTTTATGGAGAGACAGCCTCTATAAGAAAACCAGATTAGCATCCTCTGGTTCGGCCGTTCCCATCTTTATAGACTCGATAACAGATTTCGAGATGATGCTCCGCTTCTCCTTCGCTGCGGAGAGCGTTTGTGGATTTGTGACTGGACGGAGGAGCCGGTTGAAGACGGCATCCTTATCAGTGATCATCTTTTCGATTTGGAGATCGAGGACTGGTGTCGACAGGAGCGTGAAAAGGTCGCTGTCAACAGTACGATCGATCTCTGAATCTACTCCGCGTAAGACATCAAGCGAGTTCACAAAGTCAACTCTGTCCTCGTAACCGACGAGTGCAAGATTGAGTCTCTCCAGAATGAGATAGACATTGGTGGTGGTGACATCTTCGTAGTAGTTATACGGGTACTCACCGGTGCCAGACAGCTTTGTGAGATGAGTAAGAACCTTGACAACGTACCAGAGATCAGTGCTAGTGAATGAACAGGTCCTGAAAGCCACCTCTTTGAAGATAGTAAACCAGTTGCACAGATGAACCCAATGCTTCCGGTTTGAAATGACGAGCTCGGCATGCGACACGACCAACACAGCCAACGGAACCAATGGTGAGACACGCCTAACTTCATCAACGAACCCGCCATGCTCCCAGCAGTAGTCAACCAACTCAGTTTTGAACGTGTCGAAGTTGCTGTTTTCAATGGACTTGATGTATTCAGCCTCAAGAAGAAGGTACAGCTCATCATTACTCGAGACAAGCTCCAGCTGCTCAGACACGGAAGCCAGCGTCTGACCAATGGACAACTCACGCTTCAGAACCATGAACTCAGGTACACGCTCAACTTCAGGCTTCACCACTGTGTAGAGGTAGCGCACAACACGCATCGCGTAGTTCTTGTACGCACCAAAGTTGGCGGAAACGTTCCGCTGGTGGATGTACTCCTTATCGAGAGCTTTGATAAACACAGCAAGGAACTGCTGATACTTTGGATCAGCGTTAGGTCTCTTGACTTCGCTGACCAGTCGGGCGAGAATCTTGATGGTGATCTGCTGAAGGTACTTCTGGACATCGCGCTCAGTGAAATTCGAAGGGTCAAGTAAGCCATTCTTGAAGCTGACATAAGGTTGCATGAAGCGCTGCTTAACAAGTGCCACGAAAAATGGGTGGAAGAACCTATAGTACGCCACGGGGATATTTGTCAGCAGAGCAGTCATGAACTTATCATTGTGACTTCTGAGGTCTCCTGGCTCGTAGTAGTTCAGGAGGGCCGTATAGAACGGGAGTTCAAACTTGCTTCTAAGAGTTTCATTTCCAAAGCACGGCCAATCAAGAACCACTAGAGAGCCAACGCTGAAGCGCAGACGTGACGAAACGTAGACCCAGAGCGAAACACAACTTGCCTTCAGTGGATCGTTGTGAACAGTGGAAGAGAGTATAACAGATTTCAAACTCTGAATGAATTCACTCTTAAGTTTGGTCCGAATCTCCTGCAGTGCCTCTGAACCCGTCATCTCGAGGATCTTTCGAACAGTGTAGAGAATCTTGTTAGGCACGTAAGAAATGCGCGAACCTATGTCAACAGAGTCGAGTTTGAGCAACACACACGCCACATCCACAACGGGGACCACCTGACCTAACTGTGTATCAAAGAAATCAACCAGGCTCTTGAAGCTTTCCGCCACAACAGCCACGTTCAGCTCACCCTCATTGACGGCCTTGACGACTTTTGTAAGCGTTCCGCGAAGAATGCCCATAGGTAGCTTCTGGAACTGAGACCAGTTACAACGAGAAAGCAGAAGTAAAAGCTCCAGAGCTGCCCGGTACGAATCCGGGTTCTTGAACCGAAGAAGAGCTTTGAAGATCGTCTTGAAATGACCGACAAAATCTTTCTTGAACAGATAGGACATGACCAACATCAGGTTTGCTCTGTTCTTGAGTAGCGATATCGTGCTTGTCTTGATAGCAGCGATTGGAACCAACTTCTCAACCAGGCTTCCGTACCTGCTGGGATCAGCGTACTTCTCGACGTAGAGCACCAAAAACTTCAGGTACATGTCGAGACAACCATCCTTGTCAGAGAAGAGCACCGACTTTGGAAGAGACGAGTACCATAGTGTTGTAGCACGTTGCGTACCGATGTTGTCGAACCGACTGTTGCTGAGGAGGCGATACATCTTGACCAATAGTTCCTCTTCAAATGGCCATTGCAAGTCATTGATCACTTTCTGAATGGAGTGGAAAGTCATCTTCCAATGCAGAGGGCTCTTGTCGGAACTAAGGGAACCCAGCTCTTGGATGAAATACTCCCAGTCAGGCAAAACGGATTGCTGCGATTGAATAAAGTAGAGGAAATTCATCACACTAGGGAGCATGAAGCCACTGTTATGTGCAAGCCCTGCGACGTACTGCCAAGGGTTCGTGCAGAATTTGGAAAACAAGCAAGCAGACTCGAAATAAACTGTTGGCTCACCCTTTTCGCTGAAGTAACGACGCACCTTCGAAGGAGGCATCGAACAGAAGAGTCTGATGTAGTCCTTCCGCAGATTCGATGCTTGCCACTCGTAAAGTTCATACTCAGGGTCGTGATGGTTCCGAAGAAACTTGTGGAGAACGTCAATGATGACGTTTTCGTATGGTAGAACGAGCAAGATGAGCTTTTCATCTGTTAGGGTCGACTTGACCTTCTTGACGAACCTCAACAGAGACCGACCAACCTCTTTCAGAACGTATGGACTACCTGCCTGCTGGAGATTCCACATAAGCCAGATCACTTTAATGAGTGACTTCTTCAGTTGGCCCAGCGTTTTCTTGCTGAATCCCTTGGTGTTCTTAAACGATGCTAGGATGGCAGTGAAAAGGGTTTCTAACAGCTGGGGACTGTCCTTGTAGACGTACTCGCCAAGGGTGAACCTGACAGAGTTATACTCAAAGACAATATTTTCCTCTCTAGTGAAGTCTCCATCAATTTTGAGAGATTCCTCAATCAACTTCGAGTTGACAATCGATTTCGGCATCAGTTGCATGGTGCGGTAGAACTTCAAGGTGATGGCATCCAGATCATGCGGGCTAGACCTCTCTGAGGTCGTGAGTGCACGGTCCAACTTCTCAACAGTATCGAGGAACACGTTTCTTGCAGTAGTTTGTTGCTTCCCTCCAACAGGCTCCGGCGGGATTTCCATGATTTCAGCATCATCTGCCTGAACAGGTTCCACAACGGCCTCCAGCTGAGCAGTACCTGCGACGGGTGCCCTGTTGAAATCAAAGTCTTGGAATTTGGACTTGTTCCAAGGAAGTGGCCGAGGAATTGGCTTGCGTGCCTTGGAATCTGGCTTGAACTCTGCCTTGGACGCTGTCTTGGACTCTGTCTTGGATGTCTGCTTGGGCTTAGCAGACGTTGTTCCAGGCCCGGCAGACCTTGATCTCTGGGTACGGTATCCACCCAATGAACTTGAATTCTTCTGCTTCGACTGAATTGAGGACTGCTTGGGATAAGACTGGGCTTGAGTAGGTTCATCAATGTTGGAGATATCACGCAGCGTCGATATAGTTTCCTGGTTGCGAGAATGAAATGCCATTCCGCGAGGAACGTCTTGCTCGTCTTCTAACCACAGACTCTCAGGAACACTAGAGGACACATGCTGGTGGTGGTTGAAAGTTGCCTGCTGGTATGCTCTTGGATTATAGCCAGAAGTGACTCTACGCCTCTTTTGGTAGCGAGAGGATGACTGCTGGGCAGCGAACCTGCGTCTCTTGCGCTTATGAGCTTGCTGTCTGGGACGACTAGGAGCGACACCAGCAGCCGATGGCTCAGGACGGCTTAACATGTAGTTGATGCCTGTATGGTTGTCTTCCTCGGCACTACCATACATATCCATGTCTCCCTTCATCTCGTCGATGAACATACCGTACTGATCAAGCCCAACTCCATCGTCTTGGCTGCCGTGCTCGGACATCGAATCCTCATATGCGGAGGCCGAACTAAGGACATCATCTGGATCGGCGGTGAGGTCGATGATGGTGGGGCCAGGCTGGTGCATCTCTTCAGTGAACCTGTGATAGTCAGCCGGATCCTCCTCCCGGTCACTGTCATCATCTTCCGAAACGAGGAACTGTCTCATGGCTTCAGACGGCGGTGGGAGCGAACCTCGAGGAGCAGAGCGCTTCCTGGCAACACCCTTGACGATCGGACCAATGTTAGCCTGTCTTTGCTTCTTTCGCGACTTGTACTGACGCTGTGATGCATTCTGTTGACCAAACACTTTCAGGAACGAGTTCGGAAGGACACCGTGGAGAGCAGTCTTCTTTTTATAGACATGGTTTCTGAAGACGAACTGTGGGTCATCCACCTGTGAGCTAGGAAGCTCTGGTTCTGAGGAGGCTCCACCACGGTGATCCAATGCTCCTTCATTGTCAGATGGGATGTCAAAGACACCTTTGTCGATATTTCGCTCTTGAGACGGCTCATCGCGTGGGATATCCCAGATACGCGAGGCCTCAATTGAATCGAGTTCAGGTTCAGGCTCAAGGTCACGGTCCTCCTGCTGGTCGGCATCATCCTCCCCGGGGAAAACGTAATCACCGTCCGAAAGGTCACAGTTATCGTTCTCAATGAACGCGTTGATCTGCGAGTCCGGTGGGTCGCTCGTCTGCAGACGGTCTGCGGAATTCCTGCCGTCAAGACGTCTTCTCTCGTCATCAAGCCACGCCTTGAAGGTGGCTTTCGAGTACGGGCCGTAACCGATCTCTTTGCGCTTGCGCTCAGCGCGCTTGCCTCGATACACGGTTTCGAGGTACCTCATAATGTCGTCGTAGGACTTGCCAGTGCCGAACATGTCGTTCAGAAGATACTGGGTGGCCAGACCAAGATGTGTGGCAGCATCCGCCACAAACACGTGGTCCTGCGTGAACGTGTGTCTCCGGCGTCTAACCTCTCTAGCGATCGGCAGAGACGGCTGAGCAAAGGATGGCTCCTCGACCGGAACGGGACTGGACAGTTCCTCTGCTGCAGATGACACCTCCTCTTCCATCTCCTCTGCCATCTCCTCTGCCACGGGAGACACAGGCGGCGACGAGTTAAGAGGCGGCAGCTTTGACTGGGTCAACTGCGACGGTTGGGACAACTGCACGGCCTGCGAGCTGGAAGAGCCGAGACTGTCCTCCAAGACCAGCGCCTTGCTGCGATGCGTATTCAGGACGATCCCCTCGTCTCTATCGAGCGAACTTTCCGGTTTATCGGTCTTATCCTCGCCCTCATCATCGCCCTCATCCTCGCTCGTCGTCTCCTCGTCGGTGGTCTCCACTGCCTCCAGTGGAGCCTTGAGGAGAGTCCTCAGGGTCTTCCTGTCGGAGTCCTCCAGACCCTCGTCTGACGCCTCGTATATAGTCTTTCCGGCCAGAGTCGAGCCCTGATACTTCTTGAAGTCTTCCAGGTAGACGTCGAAGTTCTTCTTCTTGAACCGGTGGCGGCCGACGTACTCGAGCCGCTCGTAGAACTTGCGCAGCTTCGTGTACTTCCTGTTCAGCATGTACACGATCCCCTCATCTGTCGACCCGCCACGCGAGAGCGAGTCGAGTTCTTGCTCCGAAGACAATCCGAGCTGTTCAGCGAGGTCCACCGTGTACACGTGACGCTGCTTGAACGCGCGCCGGCGCTCCCTCGTGGTGGGCAAGTCCAAGAAGGCATTTCCCTGTGGTTTTAACTGTTCGAGAAGCTGCCGCCGCCGTCGGAGCCGCTTCTCGGCCTGCTGCTGCAGCACCAGCACTGCGACACTCTGTGTAGTCAGTTCCGCGTCGCTGGAATCGCTCTGCGAGTCCGGGACAAACGGTTGGCTGTCCATCACTTAGCTAACTCAGTGTGTGTTTTACTAAGGGCCTAAAATCCTCACCTTTAAAACCCTCACCTTTAGAATCCCCAGTGTAAATACCGCGAGACGCGTCACCTTGGGGGAAAAGTGCACTGCCAAAAAAAAAAAAACCCGTTAGAGCACACCCACTGGGCCTCACACATTACATTCCGCAGCCCCACCCATATTTTTAAGCCCTATTTTAAGCCCTATTTTAACCCCCTTTTTTAAGCCCTCATCTAATCCTCTTCCTTTAAAGCCATGTCTCGACAGCCCTCAGCCACGTCCTCGTCGTCGGGTCTCGACTCTCCCTACACATCGGTGGCGCAGAGATCCGTTCGGGCGCGTCCGTCGAGCTCGAGCTCCCAGGCCTCGGGTGCCAGCGGCTCGCAATCGGGCAATAATACCCAGGGCCACTCCAGGAAGAAGTCCTCCTCCTCGTCCTCCTCCAAGGGCCACCTGCCGACGATTCCAACCTCCACGGCTCAGTTGCTGACTGCTACGAAGTCGCTGCTCCAGTCGCTGACTCAATGGGCCGCAAAGAAGGCAACTGTGAACGACGTTTCGTCGAGATTTGTTAGAGTCGGTGACGACTTCAAGACGCTCAAAAAGTCCTGGACAGCCGCTGGCCTCGACGTCAGCAACGTGCCCGACATCCCGAACAAGCTCAGAAAGGTCCTGGAGGACTCTCTCGTTCTTGAGCCGTGCAAGGAATCCCTTGACAAGTTCCTGCCAAGAGTGGGTGCCATCATCGCCGACCTGATGAAGGTGCTCAAGGAGAAGCAGGGCGAGCTCCAGCGGCTCTCAGAGTCGAGACGTGCCTCGGCCATCCCGTTTACCTCTCCCGATGCGCAGAGCAGCCCACTCAACGGTATCATGGACGAGATCACCCTCAAGAAGCGCCAGCCGACGGCGTCCTCTTCGACGGATTCGATTCTCTCCTCGCTCACTAAAGACCCAATTGCCCGGCTCCAGAACAACCATGCACTCGCCAGACGCGCCTCGAAGCGGTTCTCGGCCTACCAGACTTCGAAGATCCTCTCGATGAACCAAAGCGCCAACTCTTCCCCACTGCCCAACAGAGTGCTCTCGAGCCCTGACAGGGCCAGGGCCAGCCAGTCGGACCCAACCCAGTCGGATCTGACCCAATCGGAACTGGCCCAGTCGGACCTGACCCAGTCGATGCAGGACCGTGCCGAGCGCGAGATCGAATCCGAGATTGTTAAACCAGAAGTGCAGCTTATGCCCTCAAGCCCGTTGCAGGACGAGGTCTGCAAGAACCTGAAAGAATCCGAGATGGACAAGCGCCTTTCGGCCACACTCTCTCGTTCTGTTGGCACTGACGATGACCGCGATCGCGGTCAGCGGAAAGTCAGCGTTCCTGGAACGCCGCGCGCCGTCCGCAACTTCCGCGGCTCCAACGGGAACGATAGAATCTACCTCAAGATTGGCAACCAGGTCAAGAAAGTCGATCTCAAGCTACCAACCACGGCAGCCAACCTCAAGGTTCTCTTCACTCAGAAGTTCGGCTACTCCCCTGCCGGTGCATACCCTAAAATTTACGTGCAGGAAAGCCCAAACGAGATTGCCTACGAGATGGAAGACGTCAGTGAAGTCCAACCAGGATCGGTTCTATCACTTGAGCAGCCTGACATGGCTACTGTCATTTGCGAACATTTGGACACTAAGATGGAGCTGCTCCGCGACGACATCTCGAAGGTGCAAGAGCTGGCCAGAGTCACAACCAAGAAGCCACTCGACGACGGCAACTCTGACGAGTTGACAAAGGGTATTGCCACTCGTGGTGGGCCCTCAAATGCCACTGTCCAGGAGTTGAAGAAGGAGATCGAGGAGCTTAAGTTCGAGCTCGCCAAGGCTAGGCAGCGCCAGAGAAAGACCAAGGAGCAGCTCACAGGAAACGTTGGGGATGCGCTTGAGCTTGTTCAGAAGTTGCAGACGATTGGCCTCTCTCCAAATGGTGTCATCAACAACCCATACATGGAGCACTGCAAGACGAAGGTCAGCTCTGAGTGCGAGTCCCTCGTTAGCCGGATCGACAACCTCCAAGACCTTATCGAGGTCCTCAAGGTCGACATCAGTAAGCGCCGCAGCAGACCTTCCGACAAGCAGCTCCAGACGTTGCAGAAGGAGATGGACTCTACGAAGGATGGCCTGGAGTCTCTTACGAGATACATGGTGAGTGAGAAGAAGAACTGGAACGCCAGATGGCAGTCCGAGTTGACGGCCATCCTCGAGGAGCAGGAGTTCTTCAAAGAGCAGGAGACTATTGTCCAGCTGCTTGGAGAGGACCTGGGATCTGCTGATGAGACTTTCAACCTCATCCAGAAGTGCTGCGACGAGCTCTCCAAGAATGCACAGTCTCGCAGAGGCCCTCACCTGCCGCTCGTGGATCCATCGGTCTCCATGCAGGACGTGAAGAGCCAGGTCTTGCAGCAAGTTGAGAGCCTGAATCCAGACCATGACCAGCGTGTCGAAGCTATTGCCAAGGCTGAAAAGGTTAGAGAGATGGAGAAGGCCATGCTGTACCAGAACGAGTTTGAAGAAGAGCTCGATAACTTTGTTGGCAACTCCAAGCTGAAGAACAGTGGCGGAATCGAAGAGGTGGAACGCCAGAGACAGATGAAGGACGAGGAGAACATGAAGAGCAGCTTCGGTGTCATCTAAAATGATTCACTGCGAACAAATACCTAATATATTTTCTATAGAATGCGCTTACCACGGAAGAATGTAAATGCTCTCTCCTTGAGGGCAGACCTATCGATGCCCAGCTGAGCAAGATCTACCGTGCTGTCTATAAATGCGATGATGGAAAGAATTGAGCGAGCCAGTTCGGCCCTCTCAAACCTATCCTTGTGCTTCAAGATTGCATGCGATGCTGCATAACGTGCCAAGAGTGCGTCATAAAATCCAGAGAGGTTCTCTCTGATAGCAGCGGGACTGTTGCACTTGGATGAGTAGAGTGGAGATTGACACCTCATTTGGACAAGAAACAACATGCGCTGGTGCAACTTGGCAAACGAGGGGACTATGATTGGCTCCAGTTTGTAGGTGGCTATGTTCTTGGTGAAAGAGAGATCGCGTAGGTTTAGCTTGAGCGAGACAAATCCGATCTCGTCATCAGTCTCTTTCGTTTTTAACCGGTTCACCTTCAAATTGAACCGCTGGATAGGACGGCTGATCAGCTGACGGTAGTCACGAATGACGTGAGCGTCTGTCGAAAGGATAAGGAAGTCGTCCGCGAGACGGAGGATAACTGTATTGTCCTCATCTGGTCCAATGGCACCATACAAGTACTCGACGACCTCATTGTATACCATGTTGAACAAAACACCTGACAGGTGCGAGCCCTGAAAGAGACCCAGTTTACGAGTGTATGTCGAACCATGGTGCAAAACACCAGTCTGAGTGAGTTGAATGTCAATGAATTCGGAGAGCTCAGACTTGGTAAAGATAACCGGGGGATCCTTAACTATGCTGATCGGATTGCGGTTCGAGTCTTTATCACTGAAATGCTTGCGTTTATCTGGGACCTCCTGATCACCAACCCAGAGCCTTTTGCGCTTCTTTGAGCTCAGAGAAACTCCATCCTTGAGCAGTGTGACATACTCCTGATAGATAATGCGATCGGTATCAGAGTGATCTTTCAGTTTGTCCTTGAGGACTTGTCTTATAACGGGAAGGGGCACGGAATCATACGCACTCTTTGCATCGAACCTGAGTGCATGTACCGGTAGGATGGATCCGTCTGGGCGGGTAACTCTCTTTCTGTAGTCTGCCACCTGTTGCACAACTTCGAAAACAGAAGAACAATGCGAGTGCGCACTAGGAAACTGCTGGATGATGTAAGAGACCGGACGTACAAAGTCTCGCAGATACTCCAGATATGCAAACCTCTCTTCTGCGGTTCCTCTGAATGGTGCACAAATGACTCTAAACCCAGTTGGTTTGGGGAGAAGCCGCAGTTGGCCAACAAAGTTCTCGTTGTCCAGAAAGCTGTTGTAGCTGTCAGGGTGTTCGGGCAACCTGTGCAGATGCTTAGCAAAGTAACTCTTTTGAAATGATTGTGTGATCGATCTCCAGAGCTCGTGCCGGAAGAAATAGAGCTTGCTCGTCTGTGAACCTTCGGTAACATGAAAGAATGCACCGATGAGGTGGCAGACGAACTGAGACAAGAACCAGCAGATATACCGGCGGAGCATGACTTGCGCCCTCTCAAACTCTGACTTTGTCATCTTGACGCCAAGACGTGGCTTCAACCAGGGGATAGCATCCAACTTGATACCGTGCAGGAAAGACCCGGTGTTGACTCTCTCGCCGAACGAGACGTTGACCAAAGAACTCACAAGCGAATAGAGACGTGCTTTATTGCTCGCGGTGCCAATGTGCTCAATTGGGAAGACCTTTCCAACGATCACCAGAACGAACTTGATGACAGATGCCTTTGGAGTTGCCATCTCAAGGTAGTTGTCCCCATGGAGCCTGCTCTTGGAGGTGCCGCACAGAGAGTCTATAATGTATGGGTATTCCTGCTGATGCTTGGCGTGGTTCAACAGCACTGTCTCCAGAACCTTTGAAAGCTTTTTGTACCTCCGTGGAGGCCGTTTGCGATCCATTCCGCCCTCTTGGGGGAATATAGCTCTCAAACACTGGCCAATTGTAGTGTACGGGAGAGGATCGGTGCCAGGCGAGGCATCTTTGTAGAGCATCGCACTGTACCGGAGGAATTGAGGGGCAGCAGGGGTAGTGTCCGAAGGTGGTTGAGAAGGGTATTTTGGAAGAATCAGTGGACCCCATAGCTTGATTGAATCCATACAACCAAACGCCTCGTAGTTGTAGATCAAGTCCAGGAACGGGCCGTGGCCTATAGCCGCATGGATCTCCCTGAAGACAGGACTCTTCAGTAAAGATACTCCGTAGCTTTTTCCTGGGTTGATGTACCGATTGGAGATATTGCTGAGATCAGATCCCGCAATGTATCCAGCTACAAGCGCATTGTCGACGTGGCTCTCCATCATGCTGGCCACTATGGAGTCGACTAGTGATTCGTGGGAACCTTCCTCGGCGGCTCTCTGGACAGAAACGGGGGCATACGTCTGCGGCAAATCTCTTAAAATGACATCAGACGCAACTTCACCCAATTCCTCAAAGAGTGAACCGGCAGCGACCTCCTCCAAGCTATCCACATAGGTCAGAAGATGCTCTTGCAGAGAGAGCATAGATGGTGCTGGAGGGGGGGGGGAGAAAAGTAATCTTTATAAAGGCAGGGCCTTGAAAAATCTCTCACACATGAGGAGCAAGACGGTGAGGAGATGGACAACGGGTTTGAGATCGACTACGACAAGTTTGTGTTCCACAAGGAGTACAAACGGGTCCAGCCGTCACAGAGCCTTATAAAACCGATGCTGGAAGACTACTGGGTGGCGGAGATCCAACCCAGGCAGTCTGGGGACCTGCTCAAAGCTCTCAAGGAGACGGTACCAACAGACCCATCTCTACGGCACCTGAAGAGGTTCAGGAAGCGTGGAGACAAGCTGGAGTGCATTGCATGCAAGTGCGACTTCATGGAGAAGGACGAGCTGCAGAAAAGAATAGACCGGTCTGTAGAACCACATGCTATATTGTACAAAAAGGGGATCCCGATGAACAAGCCGTTGGACAAGGAGATCAACACGGAATGGTCAGACGAGTACTGGCCGATCGTGTGGAAGGGCAACCCGATGGTGCAGGAGCTGAACGAGAGCTATAAAGAGTTCGACAAGGCTGTTGTCGAGAAGCACCTCGAAGAGATCGTTGAGAGGGCAGATGGGAAGATCGCCACGATGTTCGTGGACCCGGCGGACGACACCGTCAAGTCGGTACAGTGCGACCAGCGCACTGAGCACGACCCGATGAACCACTCGACGATGGCATGCATTGCGGAGATTGCAGCGGCCGAGCTGGAGCGGCGGAAGGTGGCCGCCGCTGCGGCCGGCGGCGGCGGCAGCGACAGCAGCACCAACAACTACCTGTGCCTCAACTATGACGTCTACACGACGCACGAGCCGTGCACGATGTGTGCCATGGCGCTGCTGCACTCGCGGGTGCGCCGCCTCTTCTATATCGCACCGTCACCTCTGACAGGCGGCATAGGCGAAGACAGCGGCTGCCGGTACATGATCCACCTGGCCTGCCGGCTTAACTGGAAGTACGAAGCCTTCCAGTACACGGGCAGCAAGTTCAAAGTGGAGCCGGTGAGTGAGGAGATCAACATCTGACCTAGACAAGTTTTCTCGCCAGCCTGTCAAGAGTCTTCTCGGACTTCTCGAACGCATCCGATGGCGCCGTCGTAGCCGTCGACGGCACTCCTTCAACCACTTTCTGGATCGCAGCGAGCTCCTTCGCAGACTCCGCGTCCAGCCGTGCGATCTCGTCCTGTATACTTCTGTCTAGACACTGGAGCGACGCGATCAGCTTAGAGACCTCGCGCTCCCCAATATCATTCGATGCATTCTGACTGCCGTTATCGTTGTCGTCGTAGATGCTGACGAACTGGGCCGCGTCCACGTTCCGCCGGACCTCGCCGTTGGCGTACTGGTCGCGTAGTTCTGTTAGTAGGAGGAGCAACTCGTCAGACTCGGTTCTTGAGATTCCTCGGCCGCGGGCGACTTTGCGCAGCATAGTGTAGAACTGAGACTCTGATATGAGCTGAGGCAGCTCTTTGACGAGGTATTTCTTCAAAATAGCCTTTGATTCGTCGCCGTCCATGTCCTCAAAAGCGTGTAAATCTGGCTAGAAAAGAGTTGATCTTCCCCCCACACCTATCATTTTGAGGGTGAGGGCTGAAAAAAAAAACTTAGACTCCCCAAAACTCCCAGCATCATTATGGAGCTTCTTCCGGAGGGCCAGAAGAACACGCAGGACGTCACTTGGGAAGACCAGCAGAAGATCAACGACTTCTCGACCAAGACGAACCGCAAGGACCGTCTTTCGGTGACTCTCAAGTCGCTCCAGACCGAGAAGGAGTACCTGGACGACCTGGGAATGGAGCTTGAGCTCGTTGACGACGACGAGCCCATCAGATACAAGGTCGGCGATGCGTTCGCTCTGATCAACCACGAGGAGGCTGGCGAGCGCATCGAGAAGCAAACCGCCGAAATCGACGAGCAGATAGAGACACTGGAGTCCCAGATCGAGGAGCTCGACGACTCGCTGGGCCAGCTCAAGCACGACCTGAACGCCAAGTTCGGCGACTCGATTAACCTCGAGCGTTAGATATAATATGATGCGATTAATAGAAATACATAGGCTATATTCACGAGATACCGCGCTGCTGCTTCAACAGGTTCACCTCCGTCTCGAGCTTGTCCTGCTGCTTCTTCAGGTCGACAAGCTGGGCAGCGGTGTGCAGCAGCGTATCGTAGTGCCGGCACACCTTGGCGGTCGGCATTGTAGGCCGCATTGCGATGCCCAACTCGTTGAGCGTCTCGGCGACCTTGTTCTGCACGGCTGGTCTGAACGACGGTAGCTTCTGCGACCGGATCACCACGCCAGGCTGCAGCTTTTCGTTGTGCACGCTGATGCCGTAAACTTCCATCTGCTCCCCGGTGAGTCTCGAGGTGAGCAGTTCCTGGATGGCGGCATCCTCCGAGAGAGGCGTGCTCGAGCGTCCCTTGTTCTTCTTCGAGCCGCTGCTGGCTCCGCTGACGCTGGCCACTCTGGCGCGCGCAGCAGCGGCGGCCTGTCCCTGGCGATCCTGCAGTAACTGTGTGTGTGGCAGGGCGTTTGGTCCCAGCTGTGGAGCCACTGGAACCTCTGGCTTGCGCTTCTTCGACTTGTCCACACTCATCAGCGAGTTGTACAGCTGCGTCAGTCCCGCCGACGTCATGTACTTCTGCACGGAGTGAGTGGCCTGCGGTGAGTCCAGGAGCTGCAACAGCTCAGCACGGTCGGTGAGCATCTTCTTGGCAGCGAGTTCGAGCTTGCGGGCCTCGATGACCAGGCTCTCCTCCTCGGCCATCTCGGTGGGAGCGCGCTCGAGCAGATGCCGGACGTATTCCTTACGCTCGAGCTCCTTCTTCTTGTCAAAGTTCTTTAAGTTCCGGATCAGCGCAACGTCTCTGGCGCTCTCGGAAGCGTCCTCGAGGATCTTGGCAGAGACGGCATAAAGGCGCTCCTTGAGGTCTTCGAGAGTGCGTCCTTGTTCGTCACCAGGGGCACCAGATTTCTCGGTATCCCCCGACTTGTCATTCTCCTCATCCTTGTCATTCTCCTCATCCTTGTCATTCTCCTCATCCTTGGAATTCTCCTCATCCTTGGCCTTCTCATCCTTCTCGTCCGTCTCCTTCTCATCCTCATCCTTCTCATCCTCATCCTTCCCATCCTTGGCCTTCCCATCCTTGGCCTTCCCATCCTTGGCCTTCCCATCCTTCTCATCCTTTGCCTCCTCCCTTGGGACAAACGCATACTCGTCTTCTATCACGGCCCACCTCAGGTCCCACGCGCGCGCAAGGTCAAAGAGATACTTCGTTTCCTCGTAGTCCCAGCCTTCGTCCAGGTCCTTCAGATTCTTCTCGTAGTACTCCTCGGTAAACTCAGGGATGTCCAGCATCGTGTTATACTTCTCGAACCGGTACGCCTCGTCGCTGGAGGCCTTGTCGCCGTCTTTAGGCAACTCCTCGCCGGCCTTCACAGTCTCCTTCGTCCAGTGCTTCAACTCAAACCCTTCGTCGCCGCGCGCGCCGTTCCGGAACGCCTTCCACACCCACTTGACCTCTTCATCACTGTTCAGCTTCTCCTTGAACTTCTTGCTGCCGCTCTGGCTGTGGAGGGCAACAGGAGGGAGATTAGGGCCAATCAGGTTATACAGCTCTCTGTTCATCGCGCTGCGCTTCTTGCGGCGCTCCTCGGTCTCCTCAAGCTGCAGCTGGTGCTTCTTCTTCTTCATGTTCTGGGCCTCCAGCTTGGCCTCATCGCTGATGTTCAGCACGTCCAGGATATCCGATGCCATCGCTGCCTAAGGTGTGCTCCTTTTGTTAGTGTGCAAAAGAGTTGTTTTTTTTTTCCCCCCCAGCGAAAAATACCTTGAAAAAAAATTGTACCCCAGTTCTTCTCGGTTCTCTCTGGCAGATCTTCGCGGATGGGCGGAAATCTTAAACACTCAAAGTGTGTTATACCGTACACAAAGCATGCTCCCTAACGGTTCACCGGGCGGACGCAACCGGATCAGACCCCCGAGAAAGATCCTCTCGCAGGACATCGACGTGGACAAGTCCTGGGGCGTACTCCAGAAGGCAATTCTGGAGATCCAGCACAAAAACGCCTCCAAACTCAGCTTTGAAGAGCTCTATAGAAAGGCGTACAACCTTGTGCTCCGCAAGCACGGCAAGCTCCTCTACGACCGTGTCGAGGAGGAGATCCGCAAGTACCTTGTCGAAGATGTCCGGGTGCGGCTGCTCGAGAAGCTGCAGAGCCCGAACGTCGACAACCACCAGTTCCTGCAGATGCTTAACTCCGAGTGGGAGGACCATCTGCTCAGCATGAGGATGATCAGCGACGTGTTGATGTACCTCGACAGGGTGTACGCCAAGGAGTCTCGGTTGCCCCTGATATATGACGTCGGACTCAATGCCTTCAGAGACAGCGTCATAAAGTACAACGACAACGAGATCGGCTCCAAGGTGATCTCGATCGTGATCGACTACATTAACAGCAGCAGGCACGGCCAGATGGTCGACAAGTTCATCATCAAGGCGATCATCTACATGTTTGAGAGTCTCTCCGAAACCGTCAGCATAGACGTCGCCACCGCTAGCAACTCGGCCAACTACGGCGAGAACTACTACCTGCACTACTTTGAACCAAAGCTGCTGATCTCCTCGCACGAGTACTTCGAGGACAAGACACAGGAGCTTCTCGACGCCAAATCTGGCGCCGTCTACATCGAGAAGGCCTCGCAGCTGATCCAAGAAGAGGAGACCCGTATTCAGATGTACCTCCCGGACGTGTCTGCACCTAAGCTCATCGAACTGATGGACAACGACCTGATCTCGCGCAACCTCGAGACGATCATGATGCTCGAGCAGGACGGCCTGAAGCAGTGGGTCAGCGACACAAATTACCCCTTGCTCGAACAGCTCTTCCACCTGAGTAGCCGTGTCGACTCTGACCACGAGATGCTCAGGAGACGCCTGCGTGCTTTGATCCTGCTGAACGGAGACGAGATGAACGCCAAGACGAAGGAGCAGATCCAGCAGGAGGTCGCCAAACGTGAGCAAGAGGAGGCTGCCAAGAGGGCTGCCGCTGAGGCTAGAGGAAAGAGACTCGTCAGCAGACACCATTCTAGCAAGGAGAATGCCACCCGCTATGCCGTGCAGTGGATCCGCAACTTCCTTGAATTGAAAGACAGGTACGACCAAGTCGCAAGCAAGTCGTTTGACGGCAACCCGGGCATTGCGGAGGAGCTCGACGGTGCACTCTCGACGTTCCTCAATTCAAACAACACAACCCCAGAGTTTTTGTCGTTGTTCATCGACGACTGCATCAGGAAGTCCCTCAAGGACAAGTCTCCTGAAGAGGTTGCACAGACGCTTGACAACTGTGTCGTTGTCTTCAGATTTATCAAGGACAAGGACGTTTTTGAGAAATACTACAAAAACCACCTCGCCAAGCGTCTGCTGCAGCAGAAATCTCTCTCTAGTGAGATTGAGATGAACATGATCACCAAACTGAAGCAGGAGATCGGCTCCTCTTTCACCGCTGGCCTCGAAGGTATGTTCCAGAACATCAAGACCTCCCAAGACATCAGTGCAGAGTTCAATGCCAAGTACGCACAGTCCATCAAGGAGGCTAATCACGGCCGGAAGATGGAGATGGATGTTTCCGTTTTAACCACCAACGTCTGGCCGATGCCCGTCAACAAGAACATGAACGACGTTCAATACCCGGAGGAGATGGCGTCTGTGCAGAAACAGTACGAGGAGTTCTACGACAACAAGCACAAGGGCCGGAACCTCACCTGGGCCCCATCTTTTGGCACCGTTGATATCCGCATGCACTATCCGAAGAAGACTTACGAAGTGAACATGGCTACACTAGCTGCCGTTATCATCCTCAAGTGTTTCAACGGTGACGGGAACGAGAAGGAGGTGCGCACCGTCGAAGAGATCGAAGAGATCACGCAGATTCCACACCAAGAACTCGTGAGACACCTGCAGTCTATTTCTGTCGCTGCACGTTCGAGACTGTTGAAGAAGACTCCAATGTCGCGCGATATCAACCCAGGAGACACCTTTGAGATCAACGATTCCTTCAAGTCTCCACAGACGAGAGTGAAGGTGCTCACTGTGTCGTCTGGCTCGAAGGCCGAGGATGACGGCCAGAGACAGGAAACCATGGAGATCGTTACGAAATCGAGAATCGCCGAGACCGAGGCTGCCATTGTGCGTATTATGAAGGCACGCCGCGAGCTGAAGCACGAGGAGCTAATCAACGAGGTGATAAAGCAGTTGATCAACAGATTCAAGCCTAAGCCGTCGTTCATCAAGCGGCAGATTGAGGATCTCATCGATAAGGAATATCTCAAAAGAGACGACGAGGACCGGTCCGTGTACCAGTACCTTGCCTGAAAGACATGTACAATATGGTCATAATAATACTAATAATAATAATCATAATAATAATAAGCGGGTGGATATGTATGGCGAGAGCATCCGTGTCTATGTGTATGTGCATGAATATGGGTAAGCAATCAATCCACGCGGGCCTCAGCAAGACTGTGCATAGTGCTGACCTTGTTGTTGGCCTGCTTCTTCTTGGTCAACTTCTTCAGCTTATGCTTAACGACCATGACAGGCGAATTACTCTTTCTAACGAGGTAGTTCGAGAGAGATCCGAGGAGAACACCCTTGACGGCAGAGGTTCCCTTAGATCCGACAATAACGAGCGTCGGCGTCAAGTGCTTGACAACACAAACGACGAAATGGCGTGGAATAGGGTGGTGTGATGACTGCACGACAACGTGAACTTGAAGCTTCGTAAGCTTCAGCAACGAAACGATGTCCTTACTGAGCTGGTCGACGTTGTTTCTTCTAAGCCTCTCCCTCTGTTTCTGAACGTCCGAGAGGCTCCTCTGCTCACCTTGGACAGGTGCAGTGGCAGCGCGACGACCAACGTTCAGCATCGAACTGGGGGCATTATTCTTTGGCTGGATACCGTTGAGCTGCATCGACTTGTACTCGTCGTCTTCGATGACATTCAGCACGTAAAGCACGCTACCGTCGACAAGGACAGTGCCAACACACCATTCGAGAGCATTCTTGGCCTCTTCAGAGAAGTCCATGCAAAGGACGAACGACTTGGCACGGCGCTCTCCCTCGTCGGACATCTTTGCAAAGAAATTTCCCCTAGTAATTGTACGAACGGTGCGCTGCGTCTCGTTGTTGTTCTCTATCTCAGAGAGCTTGGTGTTCTCGTTCAGAACCTGCGCAAGCTCGGAATCCATCTTCTCCTCCTGGTCGTTCGAGTACGGCACGACGAAGCCGTCGTAGGGTCCCTGCGGAGCCACCAGCTTCTTCTTGTACTTTGCGTACTCCTGCAGCTTTTCCTTACGCTTTGGATTGCTCTGGTAGAAGTTCTCCGGATCGACGTGGACCTCTGTGCCAGCCTCGCTGGCTGTCTCGGCCACTCTCTTCATGAACTCGTCGGAGACGTCGCGGCCGATGGCACGTGCGTTCGATGCTGCCCTCTCGGCGGCCAGCACCTCATCGAGCTTCTCGGCCTGCTTTGCCTGGCGGACCAGACGACGGTTCTGGATCTGCTGGATCTCTTCTGCCGAGGCGTCCGGCTTGTTTCCGGAAGCGAGAGTTGGGGACATGGCTCCGGTGTATGAGAATCCACCGTCAATTGGGGCCGGGCTGGCGCCAGCCACGGAGCCCTTTCTAGTGGAAGAGCCGGGAATCATCGACGTTGTTGTGGGGCTCGACGCCTTAACGGCGACAGCACTGTACGTCGAGTAGTTTGGCAGGACGCTTCCATCGTCTTCGTACTCGAACTCACTATCAGTGTCACTAATCTGCTCCTCCTCGGAGGGGATCCAGTCCTGAGACATTGCGGCAAACTTCTTCTTGTCAATTCTGTCCCGCTCGTCATCACTCAGTACCGGGTTCTTGCTATCGGCATCGCTGTCGTCTGCTTTGTCGTCATCGTCGTCGTGTAGGACAGGCCACCCGTCAGATCCGACCTTATCAGCAGGCTTGGGAGGAACGACTCCGGCGGCGCGCGCGGACTTCGCCAGCTCCTTCTCTTGCAGCGTCTTGAGGTACCCAGGCGTCAGCCGCAGCGAGGGGTCCCGTGCTGTGATGAGGAACATGTCGTCAGGGTCCTCGTACGCTTCAGAGCCGGCACCGGTGGATCTACTAAGAGACCGGCTCAGCCCTCTAGTAGTGGACCTAGAGACCGTTCTATCGCGGCGACTATCACGCACACTGTCACGCCTGGTATTGTCAGTGTTCAGCTTCTGCCGCTCAAGAATTTGAGCAATGAGCTTGCGCTCCTCTTCCATGGCACCCTCGAGAGACATGGTGAGGACGCTATCAGATAGGTGTATTAATTGGGGATAAAAAATAATCGGCGTGCCCCTAAATAGAGTAGGAGGGAGAAAAATTCACGCCAAAAAAAAAAAAGCCCAACGGGGGGAATAATCTACTGAACTTACTGCACTTTTGTCTGGAGCGTGCTTTTTTTTGCGGGGGAGGATGCAAACAAAAAAAAACGTCCAACTTCTTACTGCCAATTATTTGCAGATCTCACAGAGAGTTTTCAGCCTTGAGAGTTTTCAGTCTAGAGATTTTTCAGCCTGAGGTTTTTCACCTTGAAAAGCCCATACTTAAGCATGTACAAAGCCTTCAGGCGGTTCAATTCGGTACTGAGTGCGGCCCAGCTCAGGACCACAAACACACTGAAGCGTCCAATGTTCAACCTCCAGTACTACAGCGAGAACTTCGACCTGTTCAAGGACATCTGCTCCCGCAGAGAGATGCCCTTCACCCTGAGAGACGACTATAGAGAGAAGTACCAGGAGCTGAACGCCAAGAAGGGTCAGATCGCTCAGTCCAAGAGGGAGATGAAAGCCCTGACTCAGCAGATCAAGACGATGGTAAGAGAGGAGAAGCAGCAGAAGGTTGACCATTCCGAGGCCAAGCGGGCCACAACCAACAAGATCAAAGAGCTCAAGGTCCCCATTGAGGAGAAGACCCGGTACGTCACCGAGCTCGAGGACGCGCTCACTGCAGAGGTCTCGATGCTGCCCAACCGGATTCATGAGAGCGTGGGGTCCGACCAGATCCTTGTCAAGTACCTGAACCCGACGGAGGCCATCAAGAAGGCAGGTCTTCCAGACGAGTTCCCGCTGAAGCCGGACACCAGGTTCGACCACAAGGACATCATGGAGCGTTTCGGGCTAGCTGATTTTGAAAACGCCACCAGACTTTGCGGTCGCCGTTCGTACTACCTCAAAGGTGACGCTGCACTGCTCGAGCAGGCCCTCGTCCAGTACGCGCTAAAGCTCGCCAGAAAGGCCGGCTTCACCATGGTGGACCCACCTTCGATGATCAAGACCGAAGTCACCAATGCCTGCGGCTTCCGGCCTCGCGATCAGAACAATGAGCAGCAGGTCTACGAGATTGCCTGTGACCCGAAGGAAGAGAACAAACTCTGCCTCACCGGTACCGCTGAGATCGCTCTCGCCGGCCTCAACTCCGACCACACCTTCAAGAACGAGGAGCTCCCTATCCGCTTCGCCGGAGTCTCTAGAAGTTACCGTGCAGAGGCTGGTGCTGCAGGCCGTGACACAAGAGGACTCTACAGAGTGCACGAGTTTACAAAAGTCGAGCTGTTTGCTTGGACCACCAACGATGAGGCCCAGTCCATGCAAGAGTTCTCCAGACTGGCCCAGTTCCAGATGGACTTCATTGAGAGTCTTGGCCTCACCGCCAGAGTCCTCATCATGCCATTCAACGATCTGGGAGCCCCAGCCTACAAGAAGATCGACATTGAGGCTCTCATGCCAGGCCGCGGTACCTGGGGTGAACTCACCTCCGTCTCAAACTGTCTCGACTACCAGTCTCGCCGTCTCACTTCGAGAGTCAAGCTTCCCTCGGGAAAGACTGACTTCGTTCACACCTTGAACGCCACCGCTTGTGCCGTCCCTCGTGTCATTGTCGCCATCGTGGAAAGCATGTACGATCCTGCCACCGACACGATTGCAATTCCTGAAGTCCTCCGCCCTTGGATGGACGACAAATCTTGTATAAAGCCACTGTAAATATCACAATCTAATCATGGGAGAGCAGTGTTTAATCCGTATATGAAGTCTATTATTACTCTAGTAAATCTAGCAGCTTGTGCTCATCTTCCTCGCTCAAGTAAAGAAGTGTCTTAATGACAGGAAGCAGCATCCCTCTCTGTTCCCTGTGCTCAAGGAAACCCAAGAGAACATTCTTGATGTAGACCGCCTTCTCCTTCGCATCCTCTTCCTCGGCCTTTGGACTAGAAAGCTGGTCCAAGTCTGGTTGCGGACCGCCAGCAATGCTCGAGTGCCTGCTGCTCAACGGTGAAGATTTGGCAGAGTCAACTCTCTTTCTGTACTGCTGTGTGAGAAGCTTGTACTTCTTGTTCATGCGGATCAGTTTCTGAGTGTTTTCGTTGCTGGACCTTTGCAACAGGCCGTTCAGCTCTTCCAGCTCCTTCACACGAGACTCGCTGCCCTGCAGCGAATGTCTCAACGTTTCGACCATCTTTTCAGTGTATTCATCAGGCTCGTTCGTTGTCGACACTGGAGTGTTCGAACGAGACATACTCTCCCTCAGAACCTCCTCCGACTTCTTCAGCTTGCTGGCCATCTCCTCCTTCGTATCCCTGAGGTGGTCGTAATCGGCCCTCAATTGGTTCAGCTTCATGGTCAGTTCCTCAACCTCTTTCTTCTTCCGCTGGGCGCCCATGGTGACAATGTTCTCAAGTTTCTCGTTTTCTTCAACGAGAGACCGCAACTTTGCATCGAGTTCCTTGACCTTGGCGCTCTGCGAGTCCTCGTTCTCCATCAAAAGTTTTCGCATAGTACCGGCCTCCCTCGTCCGTTCTTGGAGCATCGTACGTGTCTGCGAGAGCTCTTCTTGCAAGAGATCAACGGTTGACTCAAACTCTCTGTTGCGCATCATGATCTCTTCAGTACGCTTTTTAAGGGCCTCGGCTTCAGAAGTGGTGTTCGACTTGGAGTCGCGTGCCTCACTGTACTTGTCGCGAAGCTCCTCTATCTCCTTGACGAGCTTGTTGTTTTTGGTAACGATCTTGTTCATCTTCAGCATCATCTCGTTGTGCTCACTCTTGCTCTTCTCGACCTTAGTGAGAAGTTCATTCTTTTCCCTCTCGTGGGCATGCTGGTCCGTGCTCAGAGTCTTCACCTGGATGTTGAGGTCCAACAGAGACTTGTTCAGCTTGTCTCTCTCCTCCCGAAGAATATTGGCCCTGTTCTGGCTGTCCATCAGGGCACGCTCCTTCTTCTCGAGATCAGTCTTGATCTTCTCGAAGCCAGCAGCGGTCGCTGCACTTGCCTCGAGGGCTTTGTTCTTCTTCTCCAGGGTCACGATGTTCTTCTTGAGCATCTCGTTGTCTTCGACAGAGACCTTGTACTTCTTAGTGAGAGAGTTCTTGGTCTGCTCGTAGTCACGAAGCGCAGCAGAGTTCTGGACACGGAGCATCTCCATCTCAGTCTTCTTCTCCTCAATCTCATCGCGTAGGTGCTGCAGCTCTTCCTCGTCTTGCGTGGAAGGACCAGACTTCTCCGCTTGAAGCTCTTTGACTGTCCGTTTCGTCTCGACAAGCTCGTCTCCGACGTCCCGGAGCATGTCCTTCAGGTTCTCAACCTCTTCGGACTGCTTATCCAACTGCTCACGAAGGGTGCTGTTCTTGGCATTGGATTCTTCGAGGCTGTGCTTCAACTCGGCCAATTTAACGGCATCAGCCTGGGGATCGTTCTTGCTTCCCATGTTGCCCTTTCCGTCTTTACCCTTCTTGCCACTGGTAGGCTTGGTCTTCAGCTGCTCCTTGTAAGAGTTGGCCAGTTTCTTGCTGCTCTCAAGAGACGACTCGAGCTCCTTCACTTGGAGCTTAAGGGACTCTGATTCAGCCGCCTCTGCTTTAAACTTCGAGATCTGGGCTTCGTAATCCGCCTTGGACTTGGCAGCCTCGGCCTCCGCAGCCTCCGCAGCCTCCGCAGCTTTCTTTGTCTCGATCTCGAGATCTTTTTTGAGTTCTGCGAGCTGCTCGTTGCTCTGAGCTTGCTCTTTCTTGAGACCCTCTTTTTCAGCCCCCAGTTTGGCGACCTTCTCTTCAAGGTCTTTCACTTGGGACTCGTCGACTGCGGCGGCAGCGGGCTCTGCAGTAGCTGCCTGTTCTTTAGCATCGACCTTCTCTTTCAGCTCCCTTATCTCCTTCCGAAGATCTCTATTGGAGATTCGCACCTCGTTGATCGACTGCTTCAAGTTGTCGTTCTCCTTCTTCAGAGCCTGGCTCTGTTGTTCGTAGCGTCTCAGTTCGTTGTTCACAAGCTTCATCTTGGAGCTCTGGCTCTTCATGTACTCGTTGAAGGAGTCGACGTCGGCAATGCTAGACAGTGGGGTCTCCTCTTTGAGGGCATCCTCGAAGCTCTTGATCACAGCGGTCTTCTTCTTCTCCACCTTGTATGCCTCGAAAAGCAGAGGATATTTCTGCTCGTACTTCACGAACTTGCGCATTCTAGCTGCGATGTCGGGAGACAGCTCGCTGTACTTCACGTTGGTGCCGGGAACGGTGCCGTCTGGTGCCGAACGCCCTCCCTTCTTACTGTTATTGGCCAGGGCCGAAGAAGGAGCAGGTGAAGACGGCTCCGCAGCCTTCTTGTCGTTGTCTGGCGTTGCTTCTTTCGAGCCTTGTTGTTTCTCGGCAGTTGCTTCATCGACTGCCGGTGAATTGGGCTCCTCGTCACCGCCGTTGAGCTCCTCTGGCTTTGTTATACTCTCAGGATCTGGCGTCTCCTTGTTAAGCACGTCTTGGGCCAGTTTAGGGTCTATGCGGCCCGATTGGCGTCGCTGCGTGCTCACCTCCTCGCTGATCCGAGTCACCTCGTCGGAGAGACTCTTACCAATCTCAGAGATCCGCGAAAACATATCTCGCCGTGGTCGACCTGCTGGGTATGCCCCTATAAGATGTGGAGAGAAGGCAGATCAAAAATTGGGCCCGTTTTTTCCTCTCTGGCGTTTTCTTTTTCCTCAAGCCTAACTAAACACATGGAGATCGCGCCGAGAAAAAATAATAGAGGCCGGAACGTGGCGGGGCATAGCCCGGTAGCCAGCCGTGTGGCTGAGCAGATCTGATCTCAGATGTACGGTACAATTATATTTGTTAGGGGTGTCTAGTATGCAAAGTGGATCTCTGGGTGGTAGTAAGTTGGGCAAGTCCAGTAGGCTCTCTTGATGCCTTTCCAGACGGAGTCGTCCTGCTGCTCGTCCTTCAACACGTTCTTTGGAGGTGTCATCTCGGTGTACTCCACCTGAAGACCGTAGTCCATGAGGTCGAGGTCGACGACCTTCTGGTACACCTCATAGCAGACGAGACGGTCGGCACCGAGGCCATTGAAGAATGAGAACGTTCCCTTCGGTTTCAGAAGTCCGACCGTCAGGTCGTACAGCTCAAGCATATCCTGGTAGTGCTCGCTGTAGGTGTCATAGTAGATGCCATCAAAGAAGACACCTTTGCCGAGAAGCGGAGGCAAAGTATCCTGCCACTTACCCTTGAGCACGACGACATTCGGCTTGTCCATCCAGCCGTCGGCCTCCATCTTCTTCAGTACGTCCGGGTGTGCTTCACAAATGTAGTGCTTAGTCGGGTTCTTCTCCTGGATCAGGGAGTCGATGATTCCCATGCCGAATCCGATATTGACGACGTTTATATCCTCTGGGTCCTCGATGCTCTTGAACAATGAGTCCCTGCCAGCCTTCATCAGGTCCTCCTCCCACTGCATCATCACTCCGTCTCCTCTCTCAGAGGTGACGAGCGCACCGTCCTTGTACTCGAGTGGGGTCTTGAGGTATGTGTCAGTCATTCGTGTTGGGTCCCCCTCTTCAATAGTAGGCCCAGCCTCAGTCTCTTCTGCAGCAGCCTCGGTCTCTTCTGCAACAGCATCTGGCTCCTTCTCCTCCGCCTCGTCCTTGGTCTCGACTAACTCCGGGACCTCCGCGGTCTCCTTTGCCTCGGACAGGGCCTCCAGCTCCTCTTTATCCTCCTCATCAACATCAGACTCGTCCACAAACTCAACTGTTGGAGCTTCCAGCTTTCTAAACAGCAACTCGGCCCGCACACCGGCATCCACCATTGTGTCCCAGTACTTGCTGCCGTGGAGTCCTCTTCTAGCCAGAACACATCCAGGGGTCTCGTCATTCTTATTTGTAAGGCACCAGCCAGCACCATTCAGCAGCAGTTCATCCATCATCTTCACAATGATGGCCTGCTCCTCCTCGGTGGCATCATCAGGGATGTTCTCGCAAATGATGTGCAAAGGAGTAGTGGTAGAGGTTTGCTCGGCTCTTTCGATGCCGTTCTCATAGTCCTCGGCCTCCTCTAAGGTATAAGTTGCTGGGATTCCAGCCTTCAGGTAGAGTTTCAATATTTCAACATACTTGTCGGTTATAGGACGTTCCTTGAACTCACAGAGCTCGTGTAAATCGCTCATAGTTCCAACGGAGAGTGAAAAGATGTCTTTTTTTTTCATTTTTTTTTTCTCACTGTAAGTCCTATTTGGGAAATATTTGTGGGGATGGATTTCAAAGTAAAGAATTATGTAAATATTAGGTAGCGATGACATCGGCCAGGTAGTTCAGAGAACTATTCCGCAGCTCATCTGACAGAACTCGGTCATAGTCACGCTCGGGCTTCTTCTTCGCAGGAGCAGAAGTTGGGTCTCCAAGGTTCACATTGCCTGCCAGCACCTGGCCCAGATAATCGTAGGAGTCGTCTCCAATTAGATCACATAGCGTGTCTTCAGATGGGTCCGATGGAAGCTTTCCATCGGCAAGGTTAACCACTAGTCCTGCATCACCCATACCCTTGATCTCTTCAAGGGCAGAGCAAAGAGAGGTTCCATCTTCATACGTCTGGTCTGCGGCTGAGGAGACTGCAGGAGCTCTAGGGGCTTTAGAAGTCTCTGGAGTCACTAAAGCCACTGAAGTCACCGGTGCCACTGAAGTCACCGGTGCTGCTGCATTTGGCGTCGGTGCCAACGTTCTAGCCGGTGCAAGAGTCTTCTTCTCTGCCTTTGGAACTGCCGGAAGGGCCTTCTCCGAAGTCTTCATGTCAGGCAATATAGTGGCACCATCGCTGCACTTGCCTTCGAGGATGGTGCTGACTCCAACGTGAGACCAGTCGGCCACGCTATCATCTTCGAAACTCTCGTCAAGTGGGGCCTCTTGGAATGTGTCGTAGAAGACGATAGATCCGTCGGGGGATGAAGACATCTTGCCAGAGTCGTCAGAGTCGCCGCTGGCGTCGTGTTTGGGTGGCACTGGCTGAACAGAGGCCAGCGATTCGTTAACGAGTCTCGCCTCTTCAGCAGTCTCCTCCTCCGTCTCTTCTGGAATCAGGGACCGACCATATCTGTCATGACCAGGGTCCTGGGGCTGCTGCAAGTCAGACGTGCTCGTGAACTTGACCCAGTTCTGACCATTTCCAATTGGTTCTGTTTCCACAATATTAGAGAGTCTGGCAGTGACACTCGGCGAATAGACGATCGACTTCGGGTCAAGTGTGAATCCAGGCTTCATATCTGTAACGGCAACGACACTCTGCTGTCTGAGGGTCACCTCTTGCTGGCGTCTAGCACGCTGGAACTGGGCAAGGTATGACTGTTGGGATGCTGTTGTGCTTTGTACGGCTGCAGGCTTGGTGGCCGGAACTACGCCACGTTTCTGGATCGGAGAGTTTGGAATTGGCCGACCATGGTCCATCACCGGGCTGCCTTGAGGGTGGTAAGCGGGACCACCGGGAACAGGAGATCTCTGGATCTGAGCAGCAGGATTGCGGGGCACGGGAGATCTTTGAACCTGTCCAGCTGGACTACCCATTGGTCTATGGGTCGCTTGCATTGCAGTGGCATCTGTGTTAGGGCCAGGTTGCATTGTAGATGGGTCGACAATTTCAGCTAGCTCATGGACAGAGCGCTTGTTCCGAGCAGGTGATCTCAGAGGAGACGGTGGTCTGTTTGGATCAAGTGTACGGCACTCCGGCTGCGCTGGAGCCTGCATTCCATCAACGCTGATTAGTTTTGGTTGGGCAGTAACGGCATCAACCGATCTCTGTGGTCCATTTGGTGTTGGGTCAGAGACCTTAACTGAAGCTGGAGAGTAAAACATCGCACCCCGGCCTGGAGACTGCGGAGGCGTAGAGAGCTGGTCATGAATACGCAGAGACGATGGTGCCCTGTGAATCTGGCTCTTGGCCGTTGCTGCTGGGGACTGCTCCGGTGAAGCCTGCAACTGTGATGATGGAGCAGCAGCTGGTTGTCGTTGTGGAGTGGTAGGAACGACAGGCACGGCGGAGGTAGCAGCTGGCGTTGCATCGTGTTGTTGTAGCTGTGATGGTGTCTGTGGTGCTTGATGCTGTGTAGCTGGCTCTGGTGCAGCCATTGGGAACTCAAACTGGGAGTTAACAAGCATGCTGATAGATCCAGATGAGTTTCCAGACGTCACGCCTAGGTAGGGAGATGTCATAGGCAGCGACTGGTCTAGTTGATCCAGGTTAGGCTCCGATGGGTTTCCGTGGATACGGATCCGCTGCGGTGGAACGTAGACAGCTGGGACATCGTCGTTGACCTCAGTCTGGTTCGGCTTGTTCAGATGCTTTGGCTTTGAGGAGGAGGAAGCTGTGTTCAGAACCTTCGACTTGGGTCTTCTCTTGAACAGGCGAGCAAGGAAGTTTCTTCTAACTTTAGCTGGTGCAGTTTGAGGGGTGACTCTCGTTGACCCTATCGAGCTAATCGAGTTGGCGCGCTTGCTGTTGCGCCTGGAAAGTGCATGTAGCGAGCGCACACCTCTCGGAGCATTTCTCAATTTTTCTGCGATCTGCTTCTCCTGCTCGATCTTCCTCACTGAACGTACGATCGACCACTTGGCCTCATTGTCAGCCTTGTCGGTGCGGTTAATGTTGGCAAGAGCCCTGGAGACTTCGGAGGCATTGTTTTTAAGAAGCACGTCGACAACCATTGGATCTTCCATAGTAAGATAGGAAGACATGCATTCGGTGACCTGCTTGGCCAGCAGTTCTGTCAGCTCCTTGGTTCCGACAACATATTCGAACTTTTGCTGGGCCTGTGTGAGACCTTCAATGCGAATAGTCGAGTCATCAACGTAGTTCAAGGTGATGAAACCGAAGAGGTTACACTTTTCGAGGATGGAGCCGTCGAATGGCGTATTCAAGAACACTAGGAACGGAGAACGAACCTCTTCAGCGGCATAGCTGTCATGGGCATGTGCCGTGTAGTAGAGAGTGGTACTTCCAGCAGTGGTGGTGAACAAGTGGAAGGCCTGAGACTTGTCAAGAATTTTGGCCTTGTTGATGACGTCGATAACGTACTTTCCAGAGAACTTCTCAATCCTGTACTGCCCGCAGAACTTCTCGGTAACAACCTTGATGAATGAATCGCCCTCGTAGTTGTGGTAGGTGGCAGTGACACGGCCGATTGGGCACCACTTAGCGACCTGCAATTTCGGCATGTTAGCAACGGGGACCTCGTTGACCAGCGAATGCATCAGAATGTCGGACACGGAAGGTCTGTGGACATATGTGTCTCCCTGCTCTGATTGCCAGAGGTTGGTGTAGAACTCATCGTCATCGATTCTGAGAAGTAACACGTGGTCACTGAAAATGATCAGGACTCCGCTGTTCTTAACAGATTCTTCAAGCAAGTCTGTCACGTCGAACACTGCCACCAGTCTTCTGTTCAGCCAGCCATACTGTAACTGTGTTGGCCAGCCGTTAGCCAACTCGGTCAAAATCTTTCCCGTCGGAGTGAAAATTCTATGGTTGTATGGCTTCAGTTTGTCGCTTGCAAACGAAAGGATCGTGTCGTTGCACGACTGGTAGTACTTGTCGACGTCGGCACGCACCTCAGGAGTAGCCTTCGACCAGTCCTTCGTCTTCATGAGTCTCTGCAGGATCATTTGGATCTTGACAAGGTTCAAAGAAGCCGAGGACATGATGTTCTGTGTTGTCTTTGTGTCGTACGTCATGACGTTCTCATTGTGGGTCTTGACCATGTCTCTGGTGAACTGCTGGTATTCCTCGGGGAACCGTTTGGTAGCAGCCTCGTGTCTCATGCATGCCTTGTAGAAGTATGGGATAGTCGTTCCACATGCCTTCATTATCTCGTAGCTTCCGTATGGCTGGGCCAGCTTCAGCATATCCAGGAAGATGCAGTTAATGCGGGTGGCTTCATCAAGAGTTGGTGGGAAGATCTCGTTGATCATCTCTGTGGTGTAACCCTGAATACCTCCCTCGAGGACCTTCATCCGCAACGGCACGATAAACTTTTGCAGGAACTGCACGAGTGATACCGTGAAGTTGGTCTGCAGCTCCACGAGCTCGTTGCAGATCGACTTGACGACAACATCGTCAGCCTCGCCGGACTTTGGAGGGGTATCCTGTGGGAATGTCTCCGGAGGACGATAGCAGTTTTCGGTTGGCTCTGGGGAGTACTCGAGTAATGGGTCAAAGAGATGCTCGAGCTGAGTACCCAGCAGGTATGCAAGCATGTTGTTCTTCTCGAGTAGCTCTTCGTTGCCATCCTCATTCCGGTAAGTGACGTCAACAAGATAGGAATCTGACTTCTCACACTTGGTTCTGAAGTATCCCAGGGCGAGCATGTACCGGCCAACCTCTTCTGGATCCCTCGAGTTTACAACGGTCATCTGAGACGCAAGCTTGCCAGCCATCGTCTCATCCCAGTCAAACGTCTTCTGGTCCAGCCCGCTCTGCTTCTCCATCCGGCTAACGACATCGGGGTTCAGCGACGAGAACGTCTTGAGCAGCGAAACGGCAAGGCAGCGTCTCGTACGACTCTTCCTCTGCTCCTTCGGCAGGTTCTTCACGGCAGAGTAGTACTTGGAGTCGCTCGAGAGGTTGGCCTTCTCAACGAGTGTCTGCCCGTGCTTGGAGACGATCAGCGCACTCAGGTTCTCGGCTTGCGGAGCTCTGTACACGGCAGCGAGCACCTGTCCCAGAACAGCGTCATATCCTTGAAAGTATGCGGCATCGCCGACGATACCGTCCCAGAACTCGTCACTATCGAGGTCATTCTGTGTAGCACAGAAATACTGGCTGCTTGACTTCCTGATTCCCTCTGCATCCTTGTATGTAGAGTAGTACGAGCTCATCCTGAGGGGATTGGAGTTGGTGGAAATATGCTTGAGTCCCGGGTCCATTGGCACCTCTTCGATGCCACTGAGCTTGTCCTCGGCACCAGAACTATCGCCAGGCATATGAGCACTGTAGATGCTCGAAGTCTTACGTAGCGCCGGCATTAGAGATCAGTTGGTTACTGTGGGTACGTACTATCAAAAATAATAGAATTAAGCGCCAGCCCTCCACTATTTTTTTTTCGGGGGGATCAAATGTAAACAAAGCCAGGAGCGGGGGCTGAGAGCGCGCTACGCTCGCTTCCCCTAGTTTTGGCTTTTGGCAGAGACTTTTTAAAGCAAGAGGCAGAGTGAAAAAACTGGGGACGAGCACAGCCTGATTTTCTAAGACGTGCTGTCTCAGCTCAGCTCAGCTCAGCTCGGCTCTGTGTTTTTTTTCTGATAGACATGCGGCGCATAATTT